>PVJD01002143.1:0-217980 GCA_004026545.1 Mormoops blainvillei | reverse complement strand
ACTTCTTGGATAAATAATGGTGGATATATTTTGGTACATTGGTATTTAGAATCTCAACAGAAATACCTAGAAGGTCATACACACAAAAGCCTCTTTACCTGTAGCAGCAAAGTGACATCATCTCTAGTCTTTATAGCTACAAACATTTTTTTCAAAGGCAGCAATTTATGGATGCTCTTCTAAGAATTAGTCGATACATTAGCTTTCTTTAAAATCTACAGCTGTAGCAGTAAGCCTCATATATTTTATTGGGCATTGCTCATTTTTCTCTGAGTCCTAGGAGCTATGGATTTTTGAGATATTTGGCTGAAACTCAAAATGAAAAATCATTTTAAAAAACAGAAGAGCATTTCATTCTTTAAAAATGCTAAAAATATATGATGCAAAATGTCATAGTTTGGCTGTAATAGCAAAATTCTTAGAATCAATCAGTCAAAAATAACTGTGTTATTTAGGCGCAATTTGAAGGCATACAAACTAAAAACAGTATTTTAAAACCATCTATAAGAGCTTGATGGCTTCTTTATACACTGATAGCCATTAGCCTTGTAAAAATAACAATGGCATGAGCACAGTAAATAGACCACTATAGAAAAGGTTGCCTTTTATGCCATGCTAACATGTACTCAGTAGTATTTCCCTACTTAGTCTGGACTAAGGGTAAGATGGTACTTCAACCAGCAACCCAAACTCCCCTGTTTTACCATGATTTCCACTATATAATTCCCTCACAATAAAAGCAAGAAGCAAACTAAAATTCATGTAAGCATCACAAATGGAGAGATAATCTTATGTATGTTTACTTTACCAAAATGAAAATCGCATTTGGGGAAAAAGGACAAAAGTTCTTGACCTGATTATTTATTTGTTTTTTAGTCATTTATTCATTCAGAATATGATTAAAAATAGCCTAGTACAATAGTTAATTGTGTACCAGGTACTCTTCTCAAGCCTGAGGATAAGAGAAATAGGCATTGCTCTTTCTTTAACATGCTGAGAATCTAAGGGGAAAGATAGACATAAACGCAGTTATATTGCAGTTTGGACACTACAGCTACCAGGGCAAGGAAGGGGTACTGTGGGATCCAGAGGCAAAACATCTGACACACACTTGGAAAAGTGGGTAGAGAGTTTTTGAAAAAAGTGCCAGACGGACATTTGGCAATATGCTTGGCCAAGAAAGGATGTAGAAGGTACACTAGAGAGAAAGGAATATGAAAATATCAAGAGATTAGAAAAAAATATGTTAGCTGGAACAATTAGCCCATATGGGGAGGGTAGCAAAAGGGTGTGGAGATTAAAGTGGTAAGATGAATAACACCTGAACTGATGTTACTCAGAAAAATAAATAAATAGAAAGAGAGTGCAGCACAAAGGAAAGCATCCCAAACATAGAGAAACACTCCTGAAGCCAAAAGAATTTGCTAATCATTAGGATCAGAGACGTAAGCACAAACCAGATCACAAAACCCCTACCATGAAATTAAAACGAAACGAAACAAAAACGCAAGGCTCAGTACTGAGTATCTTTGAGGATTTTTTTTTTAACCTGACATGATCAGATTTGATGTTAGAATAATCTCTGATTTGGAAGAAATGAATTGGAGACAGACAGCTCAACAGGCTGAGTGAGGAGTGGAAAGCCAACTCACTGTCTCCTTAAAGTCCAGATTCTCCCCAGTCTCCATCACAACACTCATGCCACATCACATGTTTTTTGGCTTCTGTTACAGTCAAACTTTACTTCTGGTAAAGTTTCCGTGGTAGTCACTTATTGCTGTATGAAAAACCATCCCAAATTTTAGTGGCTTTAAACAACAATGACTATTTTTTTCTCATGGTTCCATGCATTCATTGGGCTCAGTGTGGCAGTTTTTCTGCTTCCAATGATGTTAGCTAGGAGCATCAGGGGGCACAAATGGCCTACTGACACCTCCCAGGTGGCTCACTCACACAGCCGCACCTGTGCTGGGACACGTGAGCAGCTCGGCCTCTCTTTTCATGCAGTCTCAGACTCTCATTCCCCTCATGGCCTCTCTGAAGTCCACTCCAGGAAAATGGCTGTATTTCCTACACAGCAAATCAGGGTTCCAAAAAGTGAAAAAAAACAAAAAAACAAAAAAAAAACCCAAACGGTAACTACTTGGCTTTCTTAGGATTTAGGTGCTATTCAGTGATGGTCTCTACTACTCATAAAAGTTGAGCCTGTCTATGCTCTACTTAAGATCCTTAATTATGATCAGGGCTTAGGAACATCCCTTCAGGATCCATGTTTGGAAAGCAAAGCAACAGGAGTATTTCTAGATGTCTCTCAATCAGGCTACTGAGGTCTCCAGAGGCAGATTTTTTATTTATCTTTGAGTTTATTTCATGTAAAAACCAAGGCCAACTTGAAAGCATGTGGTAGGACCATTTCAGAAAGATTTCTTACAAAACATGTAAACTAAAAAGCCGTATTTTTCTTTGTATTGTTCTCCCCTTCACCTGGATATAAGATATGATATCACACAATACAGAATGTAATAATCATAACAACACTACCTGTTTTGTTGGGTTGCAAACTCACTCGCAGTTTACTCAGGTATGTAGAAAATATTTAGTTTATTTTATCAATAGTTAATTGAGCCTGATTTACCGCCATCTGCTGAATAGCAGGAAAGAAAAAACAAAGTATAGTCTTATCTATTTTAAAATATGCTTGTTAAGACAATTAATGAATTTCTGTATATAATGCTCAGTCATTCTAAGAAAAACCATGCAGTTCCTTGGGGCTCTAAGCCTTCTACCCCATCTGCCGATTTCTTCCAAGATGTCATCTCGATATGTGATGGGAGGGTATGACCTGAGTCATCTCACAATGGGAAGGGATAATTTAAGTTGCTGGACAAAGTGCCCTTTGGATCTTCGGTTCCCAGACCAGTAACTCTTGCTTAGATCATAGCTACTTGCCCCATTGGTGTTGGAAGCTGTAGTCAGATTTTGTTTATTATGGCCTGGCTGCAGGAGCTCCTCTGGCCTGAGCTCTGAGTCCGCCACCACATTGTCACTCCTTGTCTGCCTGTTTCACCTTCATGCACTTAGACCGTCCTTTGCTATAACCCTGTGGCAGGTCCCCAACTCAGTCCAGAGAGAGTCCTCCAAGCCATTCAGCCAGGGACAGTAAGTACATCTGGGTTCCATCCATGCTGTAAAGTAAAAGAGATGACTCAAAAATTTGAAGCTTTCTACCCAACACCATCGGACTATTGGGTTTCGTGTACTAGGCTGAAAATTGAACTGCTCTATTCTCACCCAGGGAACTCTTACTCTCCAGAGAGCTCCCTCTGCCCTCATTTACACCTTCACCTAACCTAAGGCCAGGGAGGGTAAATCCACATTATGAATTATTCATCATACAACCCAAGTCTTATTCGAGGTCTTCTATAATATATAAAGTGTATTTTACTAAGCATAATCTTATGCTCACACTTCTTACCTTGTTTAATTAGGAAGACATACACGGGCGAATTTATTTCTGCTTTGTGTTCTGAGGACATTTAATGTCAATTGCTTTTCCAAAAAGAATATAGAATGTAAGCTTTGAAATACTGTGTGTCTAGGCAAAAGAGAACCAGGCTAACAGATAGGACTATTGAATGCTGGGACCTCAATTTCAAAAAAAAAAAAATCACCAGGGTGTTGAGTGCACAGTGCAGTATGCTGATGATGTGTTATTAAGCTGTACACCAGAAATTGTTGTAGTTTTTTTATCAACAAATGCCACTCCAAATTTAATGAAACTTTAAAAAAAATACCACCAGATCATTTTATTGTTTTAAAACATCAAAAATTATATTCTGTATTTTATTTTTCAGACTAAAGTACTACTATATAAAATATGTTTTAGTTTATATCCTAAACTCATTTTAAGGGAGAGAGTCTTGTTCAATCTTATTTAATATTTTGTCTTGTGTACAACACATATTAAATTGATTATGGATTAATTAAACCAAAACATAATGTTTATTTTTATCCCCAATTCAGCATATCAAGTTAATCACTGAAAAGACAAACACATTAACTTAACTCTAGATGTTCTTGAATAGATATATACAGAAGCTTTGTCCCTCATCCTTCATCATAGAGCATGTAACACCTAAAATTTACAAAGGAAGAATGTTGTATTTTCCATGGAATAATTCATGCCAGCACTTAGGTATTTCTGCATAAAAATGTGGAAGAACTATATATATGTGTTATTAAAACTAGTGCTTGAAAAGCAACATATGCAACCTAAGCACGAGTTGTTCTATTTCTATGATATCAAAATATTTATATTTTACTTTTGTTTATTTTTTTACTGAAATGAAAATTTTTTGCCCCGTAACATTTGTCTAAATTATTTTGGCGTTGGGCAACTCAACATATTGAAGAAGACAATGAAAACAATTGCCTGCATAATTTAAAGCAGTTTAAGCAGTTAAGAGCATCTAGCAATTAGCCAGGATATTTAGTTAATTTCTTGAAGCCCGCATATGTAAATACAGCCATTCTGGAGAGGCTCTGCCATTTGTTTAGTTAATTTGATCAAGTAAGCCACTACCAAAACTTAGTGAATAAGGTCCCAGGCTTATTTTTTTAAATGGTATTCTTGATTTTTGATTGCATTAAATGTATAATTGACAATATTACCCTTTCTACTGTGTAGACAAAATCTTAATGAGCAATAAATGATCTCTTTTTGTGGGCTTAAAGCAAGTTTTAATCATAACCTTACCTGAGTTAAATGTTAACATTTTAGTTAGTAGCAAGGTTCACTAAAAATGAAATGTTACTGTAATTCCATGGTATTAAGTGGCCACACTTAGGCCAAAGTGTTGCTAAAATTAACTAAAAAGGCCTGGTTTCCTGACCTTTAATAAGCTCAAGTCTCACTCTTAATTATATTGGTTGAGTGTTCTAACCTAACTGATGTCATAAGAAATAAAAGTTAGAGAAGCTGCCTCATTTTATTAGTAGTGCAAATGCCTATTTTTTTCATGATAAAAACCGTCTACAAGCTCTTCTAAAATCTTGACTATCAAGAAAACAAAGCCTGACCCAGCTCTGAGCCCACTGGCTTGTGCTGGGGGACGTTACCAGAGAGGGTTAATTGCTACACAACTTGCTAACACGAAATAGTAACTGGAGTGCGATTTGTTTCACTTTTTTTCCTTAGTAAAATGATGATGGAAACTGTTCACCTGGGAAAATTCAAATTTTTAAACATAATGCTGCTTTAAAGGAGTACTAATGATATATTTTATGAATTTTAATTTGTTTGGAAGTCAGCAAGTGTACAGTCTATAAATGTAAACCATCTGTTGGCACCTCCTAAAAAACTAGATTTCAGTCCATCCCAACATGAATTATTTATTTTGATGGATTTCTTTCTTAAGCAAATTCAAGGTGTGTGTGTGTGCATGCGTGTGCCTTAATCTGTTTCTAATCTGCAATAAAGTTTCAAAGTCAGGACATGCATAATTGCAAACCTAGAATATAGACATGCTCAACAATTTGAGGTGTGTTTATTTTTTTATGTATTTTATTGATTATGCTATTACAGTTGTCCCATTTTTTTCTCCCATTTATCCCCTCTACCCCGCACCCCATCCCATCATTGCCACATCTCTTAGTTCATGTGTATGGATTATATATATCAGCTCTTTGGCTTCTCAATTTCCTATACTATTCCTAGCCTCCCCTTGTCTTTTTTTTTTGTCAAAATTTTCCCACCACTACTTTCCTCACCCCACTCCAGCCCAGCTCCCATCCTCAATCCTTCCGCCATTTGACTTTGTCAATGCATCCTCTATGCATGTTCCCTGATGACCCTTCCCCTCCTTTTCCCCTGTTATCCCCCTCCCTTCTCCTCTCTGTTTACTGTCAGTTTGTTTTTCATTTCAATGTTGCTGGTTATATTTTGCTTGCTTGTTTATTTTGTTGGTTAGGTTCCACTTATAGGTGAGATCATATATGGTATCTGTCCTTCACAGCCTGGCTTATTTCACATAGCATAATGCTCTCTGGATCCATCCATGCTCTCAGAAAGGGTAGTAGCTCTTTCTTTCTTTCTGCTGTGTAGTATTCCATTGTGTAAATGTACAAGTTTTTTGATCCACTCATCAACTGTTGGGTACTTAGGTTGCTTCCAATTCTTGTCTGTTGTAAATTGTGCTGCTGTGAACACTGGGGTGCATAGGTTCTTTTGAATTGGTGTTTCAGGATTTTTAGGGTATAATTCCAGCAGTGGAATGCTGGGTCAAAAGCAAATCCATTTTTAGTTTTTTGAGGAAATTCCAAACTGTTTTCTGCAGTGACTGCACCAGTCTGTATTCCCACCAACAATGTACTAGGGTTCCCTTTTCTCCACATCCTCGCCAGCACTTGTAGTTGATTTGTTGATGATGACCATTCTGGTTGGTGTGAACTGATAGCTCATTGTGGTTTTAATTTGCATCTCTCTGATGGCTAGTGATGCTGAGCATCCTTTCATATGTCTCTGGGCCCTGTGTATGTCCTCCTTGGAGAAGTGTCTGTTCAGGTTCTTTGCCTATTTTTTAATTGGGTTGTTTGTCTTCCTGGAGTGGAGTCATGTGAGTTCTTTCTCTATTTTGGAGATCAAACCATTGTCTGAGGTATCATTGGCAAATACATTTTCCCTTATAGTTGGTTCCCTTTTCATTTTGCTGATGTTTTCTTTAGCTGTGCATCTTAGTTTGATGAAGTCCCATTTGCTTATTCTTTCGCTTATGTCCCTTGCTCTAGGGACATATTGGTGAAAATACTGTGTGGAATATCTGAGATTTTCCTGCCTATGTTCTCCTCTAGGACTTTTATGGTGTCATGCCTTATATATAAGTCTGTTATCCATCTTGAGTTGATTTTTGTGTGTAGTGGAAGTTAGTGGTCAAATTTCATTTTTTTTGCATGTAGTTGTTCAGATCTCCCAGCACCATTTGTTGAAGAGGCTCTTTTTACTCCATTTTATGCTTCTGCCCCCTTTGTTGAATATTAATTGACCGTAGATCCATGGGTTTATTTCTGGGCTCACTATTCTGTCCCGTTGATCTTTTTGTCTATTCTTATGCCTGTACCAGACTGTTTTGATTACAGTGGCCTTATAATATAGTTTGATGTCAAGTATTGTGACCCCTCTTACTTTGTTCTTCTTTCTCAAAATTGCTGGGGCTATTTGGGGTCATTTATGATTCCATATAAATTTTTGAAATGTTTGTTCTATATCTGTGAAATATGTCATTGGTATTTTAATAGGGATTGTGTCGAATCTATAAATTGCTTTGGGTAGTATGGACATTTTGATGATGTTAATTCTTCTAATCCATGAACATGGAATATGCTTCCTTTTATTTGTGTCTTCCTTAATTTCTTTCTTCAGTGTTGTGTAGTTTTCTGAGTACAGGTCTTTAACCTCCTTGGTTAAGTTTATTCCTAGCTACTTTATTTTTCTTGTTGCTATAGTAAATGAAATTTTTCCCCTGATTTCTGATTCTGATATTTCATTGTTGGTGTACAAAAATGCCTTCAATTTCTGAATATTGACTTTGTATCCTGCTCTTTGCCAAATTCACTTATTAAGTAAAGTGGGTTTTTGGTAGAATCTATAGGGTTTTCTATGTATACTATCTTCATCTGCAAACAATGACAGTTTTACTTCCTCCTTTCCAATTTGGATGCCTTTTATTTTTTTTTTCTTGTCCGATGGCTGTGGCTAGGATTTCTAATACTATGTTGAATAGAAGTGGTGAAAGCAGACATCCTTGTCTTGTTCTCGATCTTAGTGGGAAAGATTTTAATTTTTGCCTGTTGAGTATAACGTAGATGTAAGTTTCTCATATATAGCCTTTATCGTGTTGAGTTACACCCCTTTCATTCCCACTTCATTGAGTGTTTTTATCATAAATGGATGCTGTACCTTATCAAATGCTTTTCTGCATCTATTAATATGATCATGTGATTTTTGTCTTTCCTTTTGTTTATGTGATGTATTACATTTATTGATTTGTGAATATTGTACCATCCTTGCATCCCTGGGATGAATCCCACTTGATCATGGTGGATGATCTTTTTGATGTGTGCTGGATGTGGTTTGCCAATATATTGTTAAGGATTTTAGCATCTATGTTCATCAGCAATATTGGCCTGTAGTTTTCTTTCTTTGTTGTATCTTTATCTGGTTTTGGCATTAGGATGATGCTGGCCTGATAATGAGGTGTGTTTCTTTTACATAACAAGATACTTGTAAAATTAAGAAACAGCATTTAACATTAGATTAAAGGCGAAAAGAGAAATGGGAGGAAATACAATGAAAAACTTCTATAATTTTAATGCTTCAATGACAATATGAGAAATTCCTATTACTTACCAAAAAAGAGAAATCCATAGCTATCCACTGGCAATTTCACATGCTCCGTAATTATAAGACAATGACAATGATCAATATATTTACTTCACTAGATGAACATCTATAATTTGAAATGCCAAAAATCTCATTGAGCTTAACTTAATAGACCTTGTTACTTTGCCAGTATTACATTTTTTTAAAGAATAATTCTTGTTGCTAAAAAAAATCTTATATGTCAAAGATTACTGGGTACAGATATACTTTGTTCTTTTGAGTTTGTATTTAATTTTGTCTGTCTCTGAAAATTTTAATTAGGTGGGAAAGAGACATCAATGCATATTAGTGACTCTATTAGTGAATCCCTACTCTACTCCAGGTAAAAAAGGCATTTGCTCTCCAAAGGGAATTTTTAGACCATGTTCAACAGAGAATTGTGTAGTTTGGTGTTTTTTTTTTTTTAGTGTTGTGCTACAGGATAGTTGCTTCAAACCTATTGAATGCATTTCATAGACATATACATCAGTCATGTACATTACAAATTAGAGCAGGACCTGAACCAGGCTTTAAGAATCAAAATTTTCTTGGTTTAAAATAAATGTTTCCCAAAAGTAATTTAAAAGTTGCATATTTTATTGAGACTAACCGTTTTTTAGAGGAGTTGGCCCTATTTGAGCAACACACTTACCCCAGAGCTACAGGTTTTTGCTTATTTTTTTAATTTTTAGTTTTCAGTTCCCTTATGGGGTCATTATTCCATTTTGTAACATGGGCAAATTAAATCATCTGTGAAAAGTTTGTTCTCTTTGCACCAAAGACCAAGGTCTTGCTGTACATAGACTTGATTGTGCTTGGGTGTATTTCCATAACACTTGTTGCCATTGGAGAGCTACAGCTGCCATTGCCATCTCTGGATTGTTCCCTCCCACCCCTTTCACGCTGTAGCAATTTTTGTTCTCTCCCATTCAGGCAAATTTGAACTGATTAAATGTTCTTGGATTATACAAGGAAGCTATAGGACAAAGTGGCAGAGAATGTCCTGTTGTATTTTACACAAACCTCAGCTGTCTTTAAATTTTATCTGCAGTCTTTGAAAATGTACCTTTAGTTATTCCTCTAGGCAACAAATCCAAAATATCTTTAATTTAGACTGTTTATTCATTCTTGACTTTGTAAAAAAGTCTTAATGCAACAACAAAAAGAAACCTGTATTCCATTTCTCATCCAAAATACCTTTTCCAAGTATGATTCTTCCTACTCCTGACACACACAAAGTCATCTTATTCTGGGTGCCCATTAAAAATGAAGTGCAACCTAATATATTGATATAAATTATATCACAAAATCTTATTGGTTTACAAAAAAAGTGAATGGTCACTAGGATTTATAGTAAACCTTTTCACAGTTAAAAGAAAGATTTTTACTATTATGTATGTCAACTTTTACTCATCACAGTACTTTGATTCATTTGGTTATACTACGCAGAGGTACTTCGAAATAATGAATTTCATTATTTTGTATTGACATCATTTAAAGTCAGTTTACTAAGTTAATGGAAAATATCACATCTATGTTTTTGTTAACGGCAAAAATCCTGAGTACAGCTATGGTTTAGAGTAACTGAAAGCCTAGACCCAGTATGAGTTGTTCTCCTTATTTAATTAGGAGAGACACAGACAGAGAGCTCAGAGAGAAGCTAGTTGCTCCTGGTCATTGCTCACCCTTCACTCTTTTTTTCTTGATGCTTTTCACAATACCACTATTTACCTCGTCCACTGTACCATCGAGGTATATTTTATACCTATCCATTCCTTCTCCATCTTCACTATGAATATCCTAATGAAACCATCATTCTCTCAGATGACCAGCTGCAGTAACCTCCCATTGGTCTCCCGACATCCACCCTGGCCATATTCCTTCACTATCACCACAGAAGCTAGATAACTCTCTTAAAACACATAAAGCAGGTCACTTTATTCTCCTACTTAAAATATTTTTTAATAAAATACAAAAATGTTGAAATTCAAATATCCATACATTTGCAAAATTTAAAACATCAAAATGTAATTAAGAAAATATTAGAATGGAGTTAAATATAAATTGTTAGAGATTAAGAATGTCAGCTCCAGTGGTATTTAACAGGAAAATTATATAGCTATGAGTACTAGGAATGCAGATTGAAAATTAATGAGCTAAGAAATGAACTCAGAATATTAAGAAAATAGAATAAGTGCAAAAATATAAAAGAGGATTTTTTTATTTTAATTTTTTTTATTGTTGTTCAGTGATAGTTGTCCCCATTTTGCTCTCGTTGCTCTCCCCTGCCCTTCCCATCCCCACCCCCAACATTCGGTCCTCCAACCATTGTCCTTGTCCATTGGTCCTTTGTACATATTCCTTGACTTGACCTTTCCTCTTCTTTCCCCCATTATCCCTCTCTCCCCTCCTCTCTGGTCACTGTTAGTTTGTTCTTTATTTCCATGTCTCAGGTTCTATTTTGCTCACTTGTTTGTTTTGTTGATTAGGTTCCTCTTATAGGTGAGGCCCTATGGTATTTTTCTTTGACCTCCTGGCTTATTTCACTTAGCATAATGCCCTCCAGTTGCATCCATGCTGTTGGAAGGTTAGGAGCTTCTTCTTTCTTTCTGCTGCATAGTATTCCATTGTGTAAATGTACCACAGTTTTTAGATCTGCTCACGTACTGATGGACTTTTAGACTGTTTCCAGCTGTCGGCTATTATAAATAACACTGCTATGAACATTGGAATGCGTAGCTTGTTTTGAATTGGTGTTTCAGGATTCTTAGGGTATAATCCCAGCAGTGGAATCACCAGGTAAAAGGCAACCCCATTTTAATATTTTGAGGAAATTCCATACTGTTTTCCACAGTGGCTGCACCAGTCTGCATTCCCACCAGCAGTGCACCAGGGCTCCCTTTTCTGCACATCCTTTGCCTGCACTTGTTATTTGTTGATTTGGTTATGATAGCCATAAAAAAAAGAAAAATACTAAATACATTCCTTTAGTTATTATGTGACAAATGACATTTAAGAAACCCCATGACAGGGCATTATCAGATCTACACATCTGTGTGTATGTGGCATTTTCCAAGGTTTGCATCACGTTAATGTGTATCTTTCACTTGGTAGTCACTGGTCTATGTTGAGTGTCTTGCCTTTGAATTTCAATAGGTTTGTGATATTATTCAAATTTTATGGTAAATATTGTGCCCCATCAAAAAAATATTAAAGGGGAAATAATATAAGAGGTAAGAGCAAAATTAATTTAAAAGAAAATAAAGATTCAATTGATAAACAACTTAAATAAACCGATTCTTTGCAAGACTATTGAAATGGAAAAACTCTGCTAAGTTTTAAAAAGAATTATCAATAGGGAATGAGGAGACTCATAAGAGAACATTATGAAAATGAGATTGAAATAAGATAATTTCTTGAATATAGATTTGTTCCACAAGCCTCAGAAAGGTCAAGAGAAGAGGGTCTGAAATATATGTGCAGCATGTCTCACACTTAGTAAGACCTGGATGATCTTTGCTGGCACAGGTTCAATGGGGTCGGACTCCACGGTCAAAGCTTGAATGCAGTTTACAGGTGAGTGAATGGCAGGTGAGAAAGTAAAGGGAAAAAAGTGCAATCAACTCTACTAAAAGCTTATGCGTGAAGGAAAAAGATGGGACAACAGTACAAAAGATGAAAGGCTTTTTTTCATGAACTACAGTGAAGGAATCAATAGAGAGGTAAGTGATAGAAGTAGGTACCCATAGTATTACTTTGTATGTGAAAGTCTTTGGCAAGGGCATTATGTTATCCTGTTTTTCACTCTTCTCTTTACAACAGCATAAAGGCCTCATAGAAACCTCTAGATATGCTTCCTGTTTTAGAGTTCTCTAAAAATATTTCAAGAAGTCTTTATACTTTCGTTCCCACTTAATTAGGGGCCAAGGGAGACGCTTTGAGTAGAGTGAAAGGTTTTTAATTCAATTCTGTATCTTGGTCTTTATCATCATAAAAGTATACACATATTGACTTTGCTGATTGCATTATGTGTAGTAGCAATAGGAGGGTGATTAATATTAAAATATTTTAATCATTAAAACACCTCTAATTAAATTATTTTATTTTTTCCCAGGGCTTAAAATGGGAATGTTTTCATTTTCCTTGCAACATTTATATCTGTCTTTTTTTTTTTTAAGAGGACTCAATCCAAATTCTTGCTGCATTTTATTTTACTTTTTTAAATATATTTTTTTGATTATGCTATTACAGTTGTCCCAATTTTTCCCCCTTGTCCCCCTATACCCAGTACCCCCATTCCCTCCAGCAATCCCCTCCTTCATGCATGTTCACGGGTTATGCATAAAAGTTCTTTGGCCACTCCATTATCTGTACTGTTCTTAACATCTCCTTGTCTATTTTGTACCTACCAATTTGTGCTTAATCCCTGCACCTTTCCCCCCAATTCTGCTCCTTCTCCCATGCTACTGATAATTTTCCAAATGATCTCCATATCTATGATTTTGTTCCTGTTCTGACTGTTTGCTTAGTTTGTTATTCAGATTCAGTTATCGATAGTTGTGAATTTATTGCTATTTTAATGTTCAGCATTTTGATCTTCTTTTTCTTATATTATTTCCTTTAGCATTTCATATAAAAATGGTTTGGTGATGATGAACTCCTTTAGTTTTACCTTGTCTGGGAAGCACTTTATCTGCCTTTCAATTCTAAATGATAGCTTTGCTGAATCGAGTAATCTAGGTTGTAGGTCTTGCTTTTCATCACTTTGAATACTTCTTATCAGTCCCTTCTAGCCTGCAAAGTTTCTTTTGAGAAATCAGCTGACAGTTTTATGGGAACTCCTTTGTAGGTAACTGCCTGCTTTTCTCTTGCTGCTTTTAAGATCCTCTCTTTATCTTTAACCTTTGGCATTTTAATTATGATGTGTCTTGATGTGGTTTCCTTCGGGTCCATCTTGTTTGGGATTCTCTGTGCTTCCTGGACTTGTATGTCTATTTCCTTTGCTAAATTAGGGAAGTCTTCTTTCCTTATTTTTTCAAATAAGTTTTCAATTTGTTGCTCTTTCTCTTCTCCTTCTGGTACCCCTATGATTCAAATTTTGGTACATTTAAGGATGTCCCAGAGGTTCCTAAGCATATCATCATTTTTTTAATTCTTCATTCTTCCCAGTGTTCTGATTGAATGCTTTTTCCTTGCTTGTGTTCCAAATCATTGATTTGATTCTTGGCTTCATCCCTTCCACTATTGGTTCCCAGTAGATTTTTCTTTATTTCACTTAGTGCAAACTTCATTTTTGCCTGAATCTTTTTTATACTGTTGAAGTACCCAGTGAGTTCCTGGAGCATCCTGATAACCAGTGTTATGAACTATGCATCTGATAGGCTGCTCATCACCATTTCATGTAGTTCTTTTTCTGGAGTTTTGTTCTGTTTTTTCATTTGGGCCATATTTCTTTGTCTCCTCATTTTGGCAGTCTCCCTATATTTGTTTCTGTGTATTAGGTAGAGCTGTTTTGACACCCTGTCTTAGTAGTATGGCCCGTTAGAAAAGCGTACCTGTTAAGTTGTATGGGGCAGAGCCTTATATAATCATCAGGGTAGGGCAGCCCCTGCCACCGCTCTGTTGCTCTGTGGTGGGGCGGGCTCATAGAAGGAACAATGCCACTGCCTGGCCTCTGGAGTTTTGCCTGGGAGGAAGCTGTCTCCCGGCACTCGCACTTCACTTTCTCCCTGTATGCCACTGGTGCCCTTTCAGCTGTTGCCCTGTTACTGAATCCCAGAGGAGGTGGTTCTGTGTGAGTTCTAAGTCCATTACACACCCTTTAAGAGGAGTCTCTTGAGAATCCTGCAGTTTCTTCTACTACCCCAATCTCCACTGGTTTTTATAGTTAGAAGTTAAGGGGACTTAACTTCCTGGCACTGGAACCCTGTATTGGGAGGACTGGACAAGGGCTGGGATCCCTTGCTCCCAAGGTATCCCTCCCGTTTTGTATCTACCCCAGGCAGATGTGCGACCACCCACTCCCACCTCGTTCCCATCTCTGTGCTGCTCCATGCCACCCCACATCTCCATGCCTCTTTGTGCCTCTCCAGGCCTCTTTGTTTCTCCACCCCTCCTACCCTCTGGATGAATGAGGCTTCTTTAAATCCTTGGTTGTTGGATTTTCACACAGCTTGATTCTCTGACAATTCTGAGTGATATTCCTTTTGTAGTCTAGTTTTATTTTTTGCTATAGTTGTTCATGGAGGTGAGGTGTATTTAACTATGTCTCCATCTTGACTGAAAGTCCTACATCTATATTTCAGTACTATTTTTCAAGTTATTGGATTGCAAATAAATTCTTGGCCAGACAAGGGGGAACAGTTTTAAGAGAAGGCTAATTTAATAAGGTTGATATCACACTTAGACTTCATCACATTGACCTCCATATTTTTCTTTTTATTTTACAACCCTCTTTTCTGCCATAATTGATTCTTTACATTAAAAAATTTCAGATTTTTTTGTGTTAAATTTTTCATATGTTAATATAATTAATTGAGTGTGAGGCTTCTTCCAACTTTTATTGGCTGTTTTACCAAGTAGAAGAGAAAAGCCCTGTTGTTTATCCTCCTCAGTGCTAAGGACCATTATTCACCCTAAGGAGATCATCAGTATCTCTGAATACGCAAAGGAGGAAGAATTCTTCATGAAGTCTTTCAGGAGGGTTTGAGATGTAGTTAATAAAAGAGGGGGGAGTGAGTTGGCTTTTATTTTTAATTTCTTATTTATTTTTAGAATAAACTTGATAACACACTGCTCTGTTTGTCCTGGGGGAAAAGGCAGGGAAACAAAAAAAATAAACCAATTTTGACATTTAAAAAAAGTTTTTAAATATCTAGAAGTAGCTTAAAATAACAATAATTGAAACACATATAGTGCTGATAGAACATGGAGAAGCACAAGGGTGTTAAGAAGGCCCTTGAAAAGAACCCCAGATCTATTCTGGGAGTCAGCCTGATAGCCCAGGCAGGCACCATGCGCTCGATTCAAATCTTGGTTCTGCCCCCATTAGTTCTGAACATCAGAACAGTTAGTCATTCCCTCTGTATTTCAGGTTTTGTATATATAGAGTACAGCTGTTGATGAGGTTCTTCTTCTTCTCTTTTTCCTTCTCTGTCCCCTTCTTCTCCTCCTCATCCTTGCTCTCCTTCCTGAGTTTCCATAAATGAAAGTGAAACAAACCCACATATTATTGAGTCAAAACAGCTTATTGTTAGGGAAGTGTTTAATACTTATATTGAATAGTCCATGACTCAAGAACTATTTACTCATAATCTTCGCGAGTTTAGCAGTCATGTTTTGTTTTCTGAGTATAAACTATCATTTTTTTCATGTTATCCCATTCAAGTGGTCATAACTGACACCGGACAAGCATTAGTACTTAAACCCAAGGCACCTATCTGAGCGTACACTGTATTTGAGAGACTGATAGGCCATGGAAAGAGCCTAACAAGGGTTCTGCCTAATGGAAGTGTCCACTTCAGAAAGCGACGGATCTATGCATGTGGATCTTTTCCCTTGTGGAGGTTGAGAGAGAGGGAGGAAAGGGGAGAAGGGAAGGCAGATAGAGGGGAGTGAGGGAAGTCATGAGTATGGTAGAGTCAGATTGAATCCACAGAGGAGAAACATACTTCTGAGAGGATAGCAATGGAGAGGACAGTCATTTAAATTTATAGGTCCAAGCAGAACAAGATTTTATTGATGGTGTTTAAAAATTTCATTCTCATCACCATATTCAACACTCTAATCCAACAGGAGGGAAGAAATGGTTGCCAGAGAGACTTCAGACATAAAAGCATTAAGGATAGAGAAATAGGGAGCTGTAGCGATATTGGTGGCTAACAGTCAATTATTAACAGTGGACGGTATGCCCTGGTTGTTGTAGCTCAGTGGATTAACTGCCAGCCTGTGAATCAAAATGTCACTGATATGATTCCCAGTCAGAGCACATGCCTGGATTGCGGGCCAGGTCCCCAGTTGGGGGCATGTGAGAGGCAACTGATGTTTCCCTCACACATTAATGATTCTTTCCCCCTCTTTCTCCCTCCCTTCCCCTCTCTCTACAAATAAATAAGTAAAATCTTAAAAAAAGAAGAGTAGGTGGTAATTAGAAAATCCAGTGCTGATAGCCTGGGGCCAGACAGCTGGAGACCCAGAAGAGGAAACAGACCCCAAACTCTGGGGACTGATTGCTGTGCTACTCCCAGTTCCTTCACTAAAAAAATAATAATAAAACATAGAACTTTTTATTTCAGAAGCTCCTGTATAAATGTACAGTTTTTAATAAATTATATGTCATTCTTAGCATGAAGAAGGATGTAGGCATTTTCAACAAAATCTGGCAGGTAGTTTGTCACACTGGTTAAGAAAGTGGCTGCAGAACCTAGATTACCAGCTTCTGAATTATGACCCTTCCCTTCCCCAGCTGTGTGATATTAGACAAGGTTCTTAACATTTCTGTTCCTCAGTCTTCTCACCTGTAAAAGGGGCTTAATTTTTAAATGCATAGCATAAAGTTATTGGCAAGATTAGATGAGAATCACTTAGAGCAGCATCTGGCAAAGAATCACCACCTAATAAATATTAGCTACTATGCTTAGGTTTAATTTTTCATAATATACTGACATAAAAACAAATTCAGGCAGTGTGACATAGATCTCTGGAATAAAAAAAAAAAGGGAGTTGAGTAAGCCAGGTAAGGGAAGAAGAAGGGAAACCCTAGAAGCAGGTGCTGGCCAAGGGCTAAGGAGCCTATCCAAGTGGCTTCTAACATTCAGACACTGGTTTTCATGGCAAGGCTATGATAGCATAGAAACAAGTGCCTCGAGCTATTTTAACTAAGGGACAAGTTTACCAACAAAAATTTTAATAACTTTATCCTCCATTTAACATGTCTTCATAAAGAAAATGTGCTGGCAAGAGCAAAGCGAAAACAGATTTATTTGACAATTATATCTCAGGGCAAGTAACAACTGACATTCTGGTTATAAGCTGGCTTTTTATAGAGAAAGAAAGAAGACTTCTTAAGGGATAATTCCTACCTGGTTTGTCATGGTGTGTGAGTCTGTGTGTATGTGTTTCCCTAGTAGAAATCTGAAGACTAAATTAGTTTCAAATTTGGGGAGACTCCTCTATGATATCTCTATGAACTTTTATCCTTTTTACAGTAAAAAATTACTCTATGTATGTCTCTTTCTCCACAAATGAGATACACAAAGTGAAAGCAGTAAGGTTTTAGAGTAATAAGAATGACTGATATTTAGTGAAATTGTACTAGAAGAAATGATAAAAATAATGAATTTTGAGAAAATTGTTAACAAGAACAATGATGGTGGGTGAATTGCTTTTTACTCTATTCTCCTCTAACTTAACATTCTTCTCATAATTCAAAGCCTGGATCAAGTTCCGTCTCCTCTTTAACATCTTCTCCAAATGTCCTCATTTTCCCAGAGGTCACTTTCTTCTCTTTTTATATAGTAATAAGCACTGGAAAAGTAGACCGGTCTCCCCTCCACACACACGTACCCTGTCTCTCACACATACACACACACACACACACAATCTCTCATACCTTATGTATCTAAAAGAAAACTATCAATAATAGAAATCTAGATTAAGTAGTCTTTACTCCTACATTTAATAAATAAAGTTAGGAATTTTGAACAACATCAGATAGCAAAGATGGACAGAATTTGGTTATCACGAACCCCCTTTTAGTTTCAAATATAGCGATGGCTATAAAAATATGAAGGACAAAGTGAGGTTCATTTTGAAGGAAGAATATCAACATTGGAGACTAATTTGAGGAGGAGATTACCATCAGAGATGATTGTAGTCTCAACTTTATTGGAAGAATAGTGATAATATCAAGGAGGGAGGTTTTACTTATCAGATAAGGCATATTAGGAAATAATCCAACTTGGCTATTTTATCTTTGAATAAAGTATTGGAAAAACAGTGTGCTTTGATATACCAATCAAAAGGAATTCCTTGATATATTTGTTTTGGAAACTGAAATACCGTATCAGGGTGTAAAGGTATAGCTCCTCAGTCTCTAGTGGTGTCTCAGGTGGACCAGATGTTGGTGGTTTCAGCATATCACCTTGACTTTAAAAGATAAAAATTAGAATACTTGAGTTAGTTAAGTTAATATTGAAAATTAATATATTAGCATCCATCTGGTTTTAGGAATTTTAAAATGTGCCAATACTGCGTACTTCTCACCATCAGTTTTCATCACTTATTCACCTTTGATTTGTTTGACCGTCAAGGAAACTGGAAGTTCAGTTCCATTCACATCAGCAACAGGCTTCCAGGCTTGGGAGCCACATTGGCACAATACTTTAAGTGCCAATTCTGTTTCCCACATTTTAATAGGCACCGGGCATAATCAGAGCAATAAGCCAATTGCTCCATAAGTCTTTCTATCCCCCATTTTATTTTTTCTTTTTCTATCTTTTTCTTTTTGTCTAAGAAAAGGTAAATCATATAAAAAGTTCTAATGCTTATGGCCTTTCTCATTTATTTACACTGAGTGTGTAAAACTGTTTTTTTTAATGAAAGATTTTTCTACCACTGTATATGATCTTCCAATAGATAATCTTCATCCTCTCACCTCTGTTAAGGAATGTGAATATACTTCCTATTTGCATGAAGTCCAAATTATTTGCAGTATCTCAGGGACACCAGAAAGCTTCATATACTTTTTAAAAAAAAATAAGATCCTGTATATTTGGATGTCATTCTTGTATACTTATTGCAGCTGACACTTCTGTTGAATTTGGAAGCACTAACCTCATCTTCAGTTATTATTATTGACTTGGAAGTTAAAAAGGATATAGTTGATTTTAAGAACTATGACCTTTCTCTGAGGTCACCAATTAAATTTTATGACTTACCTTATGAAAAGCTGGAGTCAAAAAAAGAACAGAATAACTTTTTCTGCCTTCAGGTTGTCATATAATTTATGAACAACCGTCAGGATTTGCTCAAAGTATTCCCACGATGTAAGATGTTGCTTTGAAAGGCCTGGGTAGCCTTACTTGGATGAATTCTGACCTAGATTCCTAAAAGAAGCAGGCCTCACGGCTCTCCGGTCCCTCTCAGACAAACAGTAATCTGATTCCCAAGCAGAGAAAGCTGTCACAGTTTGTGACCTTTACTGTGAGTGATATAAGCTAAGCCAAAGTAGAGACAGAATTACCTCTTTCCTCAAGGAAAGTCACTCTTGGGGTCACTTTCAGGACAATGTGAGGACAGGTGCCCTACTGCTTCTTTGCCCTGTTAGGCCTTTCTCTTTGGCTGATTTATCCACCCTAACATGTGCCTTGCTCCAGTAATTCAAAGAGAACTCATCCTACACTGGATGAGATCAAGACTGGTAGGCTCCGGAGACTGGTTTCTGTGAACAAAAAATTATGTCGGCCTGCAGGCATGTCGGGGACTGACGGCATCAAATGAAATCTGCTTAGGTTTTTGCATTTAAGGGTCATCGTCTGTCTGATAAATATGGACCAAAAAATATCGATGTGCTTCCCATTAGCCCTGTTATATAGATGTGTTGAAATATCTAAATTGCTGCAGGTCAGTAGCCTAATGCAATTTGTCCTCGTATCCCAATTAGTTATTTTACATTGTTTCTAAAAATAATTTATTGTAAGGAAATTTCTTTATACCTTATTATTTAATGTTTAATTTGAAGTGATTTCATACTTGTAAATTATTTATTTGTTTTTAATATTTTCCCATGCCCTTGCTTATTATATCTCTAACATTCTCATGTCTTCTGTTCTCAGGCTTACATAAATGTTCTAATGAGGTATTTATATGTTCTCTGGAGTTCAGACAAATCACTTTTACTACTTTGCTTTCCTAGTCTTAGGTAAAGGGCAACTTGTTAAAAGAAAACATTTTCAAATTCAATTAAAATTTTTAAAAGCATTTTAATTTCTATTATTTCTTGTTAAGTGCGTAAGCTGCTTAAAAGTCAGCTTATTTCTTAATAACAATTTTAAGATATGCTTAAGTGCCATAGGATATTACTTATGTCATTTTTCATAAGCTGAGTGAGTTGGGTTTAGGAACATAACCACATATTTATTTGTATTATATTATGATTTATGTAGGATTATTCTTCACATGGTCAAAATACTAAGGGTTTTGATAAACTTTATAGAGTTATGAATATCCACAGAAGGAAAAGCTAACATAAAAATCTTAGAAGAAAATGTATATTTGAACTACTAAGTGAAAATCAAGCTACTAATTTTCTTTATTATATTTTATATTGTTTTATAACTGTATTGTTATAATTGTATATTATACTTTGATAATAATATACAGTATGCATCAAAGTTATTAATATTATAATTTTAATAATAATAATGAGTGTTTAACTAGGTGCTTGTGGAATTAGGTTAAAATAAGGATGCTCCATAAATTATTGCTCTGAAAGACTAAAGTCTAAGTCAGAACAATTAAGTCACTTGGGACCATTTCCTGATGGTGCTTGAGTTTCTAACCACTAGTAGGCATTTCTGACTGAGACTCAAAAAGAGGACAAAGGCCACATGGACATTAAGTCCATATCTATGGCCATAACTACTTGAAAGAGACCTAGAGAGAGCCTCCCTAAAAGGTTTGTGAAATGCCCAACTCAACAGATTCTGCCAATTCAATAAGAAGCACATATAAAATTTTCCAGAGACCTCTGTCCATGGCTTCTGAAATGTTTTCAGTAGCACCTTCTGTTAATTCTTCTAAACTGTCACCATTTATTGAAGATGTCACTTAGCTTATTAAGAGTTAATTACTCAGTGGCTGAATGACAACCAGGAAGAACAAGATGTCAGAGCATAGCAGCGCTTCTCCTAGCTGCATGCTTTTTCTCCTTCTATTGCTGCGAGTAAACAGGGGATCCAAGTGGCAGGAGCTAAGCCCTCTCACCAAGTGCCTTTCTTTGAGGAGGGAACGAAAGGTAAGGGGGCACTTTCTGACATTTCTGGTTGAGAGTGAAAGAGGGAGGTAGATTATTTGTCCTGAGGAGTCGTTTTATGCCACAGTGACAGCTCTGACAATGATAAGCAAGCACCAGTATAGGTTTCTTAGGAGAGCCCTGGATGTTACAGGCCGAAATAAAATTATTTTGCCACTTATCTCTCAGAGATAGCTTAACCACTCCAAAGACAATGTTTTAAAGTAATTAAGCAATTGTCTAAATATTATTATTTCTTGATTATTTTGTCTACAATACAAATGATGTGTTAAAATTCTTTGATTTTTCATATGTATTACATAGTTACCAAAGAAAATTTCTTTTAAACGAAACCTAGGTTTTGGAGGATGGCTTTGTTTTCCTTTTACAACTGTGGAACAGAGGATGTTAAAATAACCTAACAAGGGGAGTTAATAAAACCTCCTTATCAGAAACATGTTTTCTGGGTAAGGGCAATATATTGGCAACGCGGAACTAGTGCGGAGGGACATAGGACAAACATGCACCTCTGCTGGGCTAGCTTCACTTGCTCCTTACCAATAACGTTTCAAACAAAACTTATGTATGGCGGCCGGCAAGGTTATAGGATCAAGCTGTTTTTTAATTATATCTACATGTCAACATTTAGAACCAAAATGTGTTCCTGGAGGTGCTATAAATAGTGATATGGCAAAATTCATATATCCCTATAGATTTATCTTTAAACTCGAATCCCATATTAATCCCCTATAATGACTAACCTTCAACCCCATAATATTCGGGCCAGCTGGAGGGATGGTCTCATCACCAATGACCCGAACTCAGCATTATTTTGGAAATCATAACCTATCTTAACAGGCTCAAGTGGAAGTTTTTGGCATTTAATGAAAGAATTAGTACAGCTGTAAATCTGAGAAGTTCTTTAGGCTTCTGTGGAATAGTTTTTATCATTCAGATAAAAATTTGTGTGTCATTTTCAACATTTTAAACTCAACCAAGCCTAAATAGTACACAAGGGCTTTACCATGATTTCAATTGCTTCTTTTATGGTGCTTATCAAAGTTTAAGGAATTTTATTATTTTCATGATTAGTGGACCTCACATTTGAATGAATTATATCAGAGTTGCCTTTGAATGGTTTTTATTTTTCATAATTATGAAGACATTGAACAAATATACAAGTGCATAAATAGGAAAGTAGCAATTATTCTCGATAATGTAGAAAGTATCATGTAAATATATGAAGATTTTACAGAGAAAGAAGTATATTCTGAATATATAAGCTTATACAGATATTTTGCTTTTGATTCTCAGAATTGGTTTTATGTACCTTTATTTTTTTGGCTGATAATAAGATAAGAATTACACTTTAGGCTCAACCTAGCATGTTGAATCAGATACTTAAGAAATAATATTGTTTGAGGAAACCAAATTAATTATACAGAATTGAAGTTTTCATTCTGGAGTGAGTAGAAGGGCTTCAGGGAGCTCAGGAACCCTCTGATACAGAAGACAGAATTTTTGTGTCCTCCAGTAATGGGCCTTAATTACAAACAGAGGCTTATTGGATTTGAAAACATAAAAATAATTTAAAACCACACATAGGACTATGCTTCTATAGTCCACAATTTCCAGGTTGTATTTTCTCCTTTCAGCCCACAGGAAGCCTGAGGCAGCTATAGACTGTGAGGACTCTTCTGGCCCACACCAGGCTGGATGGGCGTCAGGTTAATGTAGATTCTAATCTAGGCTCAGCGATTCATTGACCTTTTGACCTTAGCACATCATTGAACATAGTTACATTTTTTTTTGAATTCTTAAAATGGTGATGCTAATTATCTACCTAGAAAGATCATAGGACGTAATGAATGAGTAAACACATAGTAAAATTATGAAGTGCTATATAAATGTAAGGAATTACTGTGACTGCATTGCTTGAGATTTTGGTATTAAAATGTATAGTCTACACAAAATTGCACACGGCAGCCTGCCACGTAAAGATCTATCAGTAGTGAGATGTTTTGCAAAACACTTTTTAAATTCCATTTTATCAAAATTTCAAATTTATCATACCTCTGAGCTTTAAACTTTGCAAAATACATTTTAACATTTTTTTAAAACTTTTTGAAATCAGCAATAATGTTCCTAGAGCTATAAAAACATGATGTTCCAACTGCACTTTTTTAATAAGCTTTGTACCCTTTTCTTGGTTTTATTGCCAAAACAACGCACGGAAACAAAAGATGCAGAAAAGATATGAAAGGAAGTAACGACTGCTGAGCAGTTATCCCGTAGATGAATAATAGACAAGTACATAAACAGATGCAAGCCTAACACGGATGCAAAATGAATGAGAGGAAACAAATAGCAGAAGCAGTTATGAAGTTAGGCACTGGGAGTGGGCATTCATCTGCCTTGGAAGATGCTCTGTTGCTGACATTACAGAATCCCTCTTCACTGTCATATAATCATTGCTTTATGTCTCTGTCTCTTTTTGACAAGTTAAAAAAAAGAAATTAAAAATGTTAAGACCTTAGGCAAAGAATGCTAACTTTTATAAGCTGTATTTATATGATACTTCAACAGGCATCTAAAAATTAATTACCATGTATACATACATAAAATGTGTAGTCTATCAACTATCATTTTCTTCAAAAAGTACCCAACTGTCACTTGTGTGTTTGTTCTTGCTAGGAATTACCTGGTTTGATTAACTGAATTCACATATTTGTATTTAATTTTTTATAAATTTGTATGATTCTGATTTTATTTTGAGTAATAATATATTTTTATCATTTACTGAATATCTACTCTGTGCACTTAATGTAGGTTTTCTCTCCTTTTCATCTCCTACAAGATCTTTGACTAGTTTAAAAGTTTATGAGTTGTTGAAGTAATTATAATCCCTGAATATAGCCTATATCTATTTACATAGATTTTCAAGCTTTATAATAAAAGACACAGATGCCATACAATTTAAAATCTTTCAAGTGGGAATAGAGATCAAAGTGAAAGGTTAAAGTGGTAGAGTTGAGAATAAGGAAAAATTCTGTAAACTTCCACCATAATGTGATGAATCTAATTCCAAAAAATTCGGGGTGTTATCATTGTGAAGTTAAGGTACTTTGGGTGCTTCAGTACAGCCAGACATCTGGGAAACTTGCAGGTGTGGATATACCATCTTCATCTTCTTGTATTTCAATTGAGTTTGGCAAGTGCGGACAGTGGTCTAATCTGGTTTAAATATCAGTAGGTCTGGCACAGGTCTTGTAGCTCACTAGGACTCCCAGGCCTGTTGCAGTGATGCCCAGAATGTTCCTGTGTGCCAGCCTAATCCAGGGAAACTGGGCTAGGAAGCTTGGGGAGGGCCCACTACTGCACAGACATCCAACATAGAGAATATTGCCTGAAACTTCCCTGCCTAGAAGTTTCAGCTCCACTTCTCTGCACCCCACAGAAGATAAAAACTTTAATACTATCTCCTACACTATTTTGGGAATGACTATTTGCTATAAGCATTAGTGAGCTTCATTCTTATGAAATCAGAAGGTGTACTCTGAAAAATTATTGTAGTTGAACCAAAAATTTAGCCCTGGGATTAACAGGAACCAATGCAAAAAATAATAGTTTTTATTATTTCTAATTTTCTATAAATGGAAATTCATGGCTTTAAGAGAAACATTTCTTTCACCAACTTCTGAGAGATATTTATTGAATGGTTGTATATAGAGAGAATACCAACTAATATAAGAGGTATGTTCAAAATGTGTTAACATGAAAATAACTTTGTTAGGTTTCAATGACATATATAGTAATAAAAGTGTAACTGTACTAGGGTCTACAGAATTCTTGATTATGTTTTATGTTAAAATTAATATTGAATGAATAACAGTCACTGAACACTGCAAAGATTATAAAGAAAAATATATGCATGAAAGGAAAAAAGCTTGTTCTTTATATCTTAAACAGGTGAACTTAAAATAGTAATTTTTAATATTTGTTGCCAAATTAATGAGGCATTTTAATGGCTTGTTCCATATGTCAGATAATTGCATTGTTGATTCCTCCACAGAAGCTATTTTGTTGCTATTAGACCTGTTTCTGATTCTTGGTGGAAATATTTTGGATAAATTGCATAAATGTTCTATGAATTAAAATTCAAATGGCATTAAAATTATCTTGAGTAATTGTCAAGTATTAGGAAAGAATGAAGTTATATATGCATATTATTTACACTTACTGAAGAAAATATGTATACACTCACATTAGTGGCTATTTGGTGGCTACACAGGCACATTAACGTATTGCATACCCTACATGAAAGAACAACTGCCTCATTTATTAGCATTTTCACAACCGGCCACTTGAAGGGGAATAAAAGGCTGTATATAAACCAGAAAGTAATAAAAAAATTTTAGGAAGGGGGAGAGGAAGGGAAAGAAGGAGGGAGGAAAGGAGGAAGGAAGAAGGAAAGCATGAGTAAATTGAACATACCATGCATAACCATATCATTTGTTTCGATGGAGTCAATTTCAACTTTATTTTTATATTTATATATAAGTAATATATATACATATATTGTATAAATATTTATAGGCACTACATATATGTTGAGAGTAACAGGTTATTATGACTGATTAATGTAGAAAAGTATGAGGTAAATGTAATGCTGTACTGCGGGATATTACCTGGGGCTCTAAAATGAACCTTATTTATGAGAAAAGAATAAATGGGAAAAAAATCTCACAAAGATGTTAATCATATTCTACACTGATTACTAGGTTTAGTAAGTACTCTAGATTGATTTATTGGTCTTCTACCACCATGCCAGAATTTTAAGAAAATTTTGCTAACTATCACATTAAGATTTAGAAAGAAAAAAAGAAAAGAGGCCAGGGGCATGGGGAAGGGAGACTTAATATTAAATTGTGAACTTATATATTATTTAATTTCTTTTTCCTTTTATCTTCAGTGCCATTGTGACAAATGATAAGTTCTGGAAAAAATTATTATAGAAAGGATTCTGGTTCCTCTTAGCTTTGCTAACATTTTCCCCAAATTTTGCCAGAAATAATATATATATATTTTTTCTTTTTTATTGAACTGGATACTATCCTCATTTTCCTAAGAAAATTGCTCAGCTTTCCCTGCTTATTTGGGAAGTGATAAGCTGCTTTTTCAGTTGATAATTACTTATTTTCATGCCTGGTTAAAATTAAACAATTATAGTTCATTTAAAATGATAAATATGAAACATTATTAGTTCTTTAAAATAATATTTATAATTTGAAACTCTACAGTTACAAAACATGTACATCACTCTTTAAATTCTATCTTTAAATCAGGATTAAAATACACATTTCGCAGTATGTTTTTTACAAAAATTACCAAGTAAATAAATAAGGTCATTTTTTATTTCATTTAAAAACTCAGCCTGAAATAGTAGTATCACATATTGTGTGTGTTATATGCAATGTGTGACCATATATGGGTGCACAGGCAAGAAGTAAACACTGCTATTTATGCATATCATTTATATTGCCACAAAATTTTATAGCTTCACATAACAGCCAAATTAGCTACAGGAAACTAAACATTAATATATCACCTTTTAAGTATGAAGGATAGGTTAGCTTTATAGAGGAGAGGTTGAAGCAGAGTTAAAGAAAATTAGTGGGCATTTTCAAATGCACCTAACTAGTTGTTCTTTAGTTCACATGTTTTCCAAATACACTTTTAGCAATTATCATATATAGCATGCTGCAATGATTTTTAGTTATAAAATTTTATTTATCAAATTACATGAACTGGTATTTTCCCAAAGAATAATGACCATATATTGGCTTTCAACTTCACTGCTGCTGATGAAACCTCTGATAAAATCGATGTCTACTTCTGAATCCTGAAATAGGGCTCCATTTCTGAAGCCCATCTCTGCTGTACAGAATGACAGTTTAGTTCCTTAATATCAAATTCTCATGCCTGTTCCAAGCAAAACAGATGGTTAAGATAATTATAATGGAAATGGCATGCTGAGAAAACTGTGGAGAGACCATTCCATTCTTTTCTCTTTCCTGTTTTCTCTTTCTAAATGAAGTAGATAAAGGTATGAGACAGTGAACAAAATATGCAAGTCAAAAAAGGTGAGTTCTACCCTTGACTCTGTGGAGATAACCTGTGTGACTCAGATGAAGCCAGTTGACCTCTTTGGGTCTCAGTTTCCTCTTCTGTAAAATCAAGAGGAGGGGCTTTTACCTTTAGCCCACCAGGACTCAGGTAGACCCTCAGCATCCACCTGGGAAAAACTTCCTGGAAAAAGAGAAGTCAGCTTGAGCAGGAGGAAAGAGGATTCCTTCAAAAGCAAACCAAAGTTACTTTTTTGTTGACCAAAAGAATTTTTATGCAAAAAGCATTTCAAATGAGTTTAAAACAGAGAGCAGAAATGAATCTGAAATGCCTAACGTATGCTTTTTCAGCACTTTCTAGCAATTATGACAATTTAGGTGGTTATGTAAATTACACAATTCTTATAAAATGACATAATTATGAAATGTTGGGGCAGAAACAGAAAAGGATTACTTTGCTTTAAAGTGAATACTGTAATGATATAAGATTGGTAATACACCCCCTTTATCACCTTTTCTAAATCCCTTGGTTTTTTACTGTTGTCAAAGGAAAAGTATCAATAGGAAGTAACTCTTCAAGGGTATAAATTGGATAAAAACTGGATAGGATGAGATAATATGAGTATACTTTGGATTGATTTTTCTTGTTTGAATTCAGATTATTAAATCTGTTTGCATAAACAACCCATTCATATGGAACTGTTATTAAAAATATTATCTTTATTCCTATCAATCTATTTGGCATTTGGAGCATTTAAATCACTGAAAAAAAATATTTATAATAGATATTTCACTTAAGATTGTGTGGTTCATGTTTTCCAGAAGAAGTGGGATATTTTATTGGGGAGACGTTGCTAAGATAGGGTCAACTGGCTTAAGAACATAAAATCATACTTGCTTTTGGAGAATAGTATATGAAATTTATTTTTCTTTTAAATCTGTAGTTAATACATTGTCCTTTATTCACCAGTTAGCAATGACTAGGGTGTAAGTAACTGTATTTGTGAGAGGAAATAGAGTATCTTGTTGTCTCTAATATTTATGAAATATTTTCAGTTTCCAGTTCCATCCCAATATTCCCTCCTTTTCCTCCACATTGGATAGTTTCATCCCAAGGAGAGACAGAAGGACAAACAAGTAGGCAGAGATTTATGATAAAGGTTGCTTGTTATTTGCCTGAAGAGGAGTATCATGAAGATGCCGTGCTTTCTAAGCATTTGGAGTGTCTTGTACTGAACCCAAAATATGTGTACTTCTCAACTTAAAGTTCAGAGTTAAAAATGCCCTTGCCAGTGCTTTGCTCAATTGAGTTAAATTGTGGCATGGGGAGTGACAAACAGAGCTTATTTTTAACTTTCTCTCTCTTTCTGGGGGACATGAGTAGGGAGGTCCAGGAGAGGGATGGACACTTTTCTCTCCATCTACCTGTGGATATACACCACTCACTCTGTCTGTTCTAGTTCCTGATTCTAGACATTTGGATAATTTTCCTCTGGGACCATCTGCCCTCCCTGTTCACCTCCCCATAGCTTGTACTTCATAGTTTTGGATAATCATCATCTTTAAGTGATTTATAGAGGTATAAAGAATATTCATTTCAATGGGTATAAATGCATTCCTATTTGATTACTTCAACAATAGTCACAGTACCTCCAAGAGAGCAGTCAGTACTGAGCAGTGACAACTTTTGATGAGAAAGGGTTTTCTCTCATCACACCCTCTGACAGTTAAGAGAACAAAAGGGTCAAGTAAGAGCCTTTATCTCACTAATTTTACCACTCAGAGTAGTAAAATATGAGGCCTGGAGCTCAATGGGACATAAAAAGACAATTCTGAGATTCAATGGGAAAGAAGAAAGGGCATTGGCCTGAATTCTTGCTTTGCAAAATAGCAAATAAGAACATCCTCCCTTGCTTAATATAGGAAGTACAAAGAAAAAGAAAGACAGAAAGACTTTTACACTTCTTTTCATTCATTCACTTCAGATAGTCCTGCTTGTTTTTAGCTAACCAGACTAGTGTGGAGAATTGTCTGAAAAAAAGCATTTCCCCATTAGTTCCTTCCTTGTCCCTTTTCTTTTTCTTTGCTTGCACATAGCTTAAGGCAAACCTCTTTTTATACATAGGCTTGCATTGTCTTAAGGCCTGCATGTGTTCCCCTCTGTCTTCCAGATCTAGCCAAGACACCTCAAGAAATGACTCTTCCTTTTTGCAGCCATAAAGGCAAAATATCAAGCATGGATAATAAGCATGAGTGGCCTTTGTGTAACAAGGACAAAATGCTATTTTAAAGTGGCCAGCAGATCATTCCTGTTGCTCTGAATGTAGTCTAGATCTTACAATTGTTGGAGCTTGGAAATTGACATCTTAAGGCTTGTAAAGTATTTTTGTTTCTAAGGTGGAGCCTGGAATTTGTCCTTAAAGCAGGCACACCCATCATTCTGGGAGCTGCCACTTTAGTGAGCACTTTATAGTCTTATAAGCACCTCTTCCTGGCTTTGCGATAAACCTTGAACTCATCAAGTCAATTTACAGTAAATATTAAGTTTTCTAATTAGTAATGTGTTTCAAGTGCTTCCTTAGCAAGACTGTGCCCTTAAAGAAGTTAGATTTTTGCTTTTCAAGTTAGAAATTTGAGGAGGTTCTGTCTCAGTGCCTGCTGCATGCTAGGTAGAAAAAGATTGCAACACACATATTTTTGAGAAACATTTGGTCTGCTTTGAAGATTTCCTTGCCTTTGTCTCCACAGTCTGGATCACACTGTAGAAGGGGATAGGAATTTTCTCCTGAAGAAAATCGTGATCTCAGTGCCAGTCATCCCAAATCAAGTAAAAATAAGTCAGCTCTGAATACCTGATGGGGATTAAATTGTTGGGTGGTTTGTTTGTTTTTTTTTTCTCTCTGTCCCTCACATTTTCTCTGGACTTTGAAGGGAAGGAATTTTCAGTAGTCAGTTTTCTACAGAGGACACATGGTTCCTAAAACACCAAAGCCATGAAGGACCAAGAATAAAGAGGGTCGGTGTTGGATTCTAGAATGAGGGATACCTTATACCCACTTTAACCTTTATTTTTCTTCATTTAATTCTCTTCTCTTGAATCTTTCATTTTGTCATATAGGAAGGGAATTAAAGGAAAGGCAAAAGGATGCAGGGCACAGCAACCTGAGTACGCGGTCGTGAGCTTGCTGAGGTGGGCCTCAGGCTACAGGAGAGAAGCACTGGCCAGATTTGTGTGCCATGAAAGCATCCCTAGGAATTCTTGGAAGTCCTAACAGGCCATCTGAATAACACTCATAAACTTCTAGCAAACCTGTAGGTTGGGGCTTAGGCTAAATTAAATATTGTAAGGCAGACTTGATAAATTTGGGATATTTGAATAATATGTTGATATACCACCAATGCCATGTTTTTCTCAGAAATGTCAAAATTGGACATCAACTAGACTTTTCTTTTTCCTCTCTGAAAATTATGAACATAATTGTCTTCAATCACAGTCACCATATAATGAAACTTCAGGCATTGGGAGTGAATATAACACAGTAATTAGTTGTAAGCAATGTTTTTCCTGGATAGAAAAAAAAATTATCTTCTATTGTACATAAGTATGTACAAACACAAACATACATATGTACAATAATACACACATAAACATATAAACAGCTAAAATTTAATTTTATAGTATGCCCAGCTATTTTTACTAAAGTTCTTTCATGAAGTGCTGATATAGTCAGTTCTTCAATGTGTTAATAAATTAACATTGGGTAGTTTTGTAGAATACTGTCACAAAATATAACACTGCCTGAATAGTCATTAAAAAGTAGATTCTTGCTTAATCCAATTTGTCAACTAAAAATTAACAACAGAGACTCTGCACTTGTCCTCCAGGAAGATTATAGTAACAATAAAGATGCTGTGAAGGAATTATAATAGCCCTGGCCAGTGTGGCTCAGTTTGTTGTGTGTCATCCTGCAAAGGAAAGGTCTCCAGTTCAATTGCACATGTGCACATGTGCACATTTCAGTGCACATGACCAGGCTGCAGGTTCAGTCCCAGGTGGGCGCGTATGGAAGGCAACCAGTTGATGTTTCTCTCTCCCATCAATATTTCTCTCCCCCTCTTTCCCCCTCCCTTCTCCTCTCCCTAAATTAAAAAAAAATAAAATAAAATTTTAAATAATGAAATTTATAATAGACCTAGATGTTAGGGACATATCTCATCTGGTAGAAGAAGAAGACTGTCCTAAGGTTTTTGGGACTTAGTAGAAAATATGGAGAGGGTCATTTTCCAGACTGTTGTAATAGCATGTAGGAGAGTTGCACTGAATAGAGGAGGCTGGTTCTTTATTGAAACTAAAATAAGGAAAGTAAACATAAAAGAGAATAAAAAGAGATAAGATGAGGGTAATCTGATCTCGCAAATTTTATCTGAGGTTTAACATGTTAAAATACTTTGAATCTGTGTTGCTATAATAAAATGTGGCAAAGTTGTTAATATTATACCATCTCTGGTTATACCATTTTTTCACTTGAAATAGTTTAGTTGTTGCTCTCTCTTATCTTGATGTCATTAACTTCCACTCCTTTTTCTTAATTTGTGAAGAATTTTTAAATTTACAGATTACCTCACATAATAATTCTCATGTAATGACTTTTTACCATAGCAGCTTTTGAAAATATATCCCTTTCTTCAGATAAGATTTCTTTCCCCCTGCAAACAATACACTAAGTGACTAGACCATAAGAAGTACTATTGACATTACTGTTTTAAGCAAAAATGCACTCACCAATTTATGGGAAGCCACATTTTCTAATAAAATAAATGATATGAAATAAATTTGACTTGTACAAATCTGCCAAGTGAGGGAGTAAGGAGGAGAAGCATCTTTTACATCATTTCAATCTAATCCTCCTCTTTGAAGCAGTCTTGTGTGAAGCATTTGTTTTGTGCTGGCTCCTGGTCTATTACTTTCTTTTTTTAAACCATTTTTAGTGCAGTTCTATGTTTACAACAAAAGTGCAGGGAAGATACACAGATTTCTCATGTCCCCTCTGGCTCCCACACATGTAGAACCTCTCCCATTATTAACATCCCCCACCAGATTGGTACCTGTACTATAATTAATGAACCTCCACTGTCACATCGTAATCACCCCAAGTCCATACTTTACCTGAGGTTTCATCTTGACATTGTGTATTCTGTGCATTTTGATGAATGTGTAATAACACGTGTCCACCATTGTAGTATCACATGAAGTATTTTCATGGTCCTAAACATACCCTGTGCTCCACCTATTGACCCCTCCCTCCCGTCCAGCCTCTGACAACCACTGATTATCTTACTCTCTCCAGTTTTGCTTGTTCCAGAATGTCATATTGTTGGAATCATATAGTATATAGTATTTTCAGGTTGGCTTCTTTCACTTAGGAACATCCATTTAAGATCCCTCCATGTCCCTTCAAAGCCTGGTAGCTCATTTCATTTTATCACTGAATAATATTCCATTGTCTGGATGTACCACCATTTGTTTAACCATTCACCTACGGAAGGGCATTTTGGTTGCTTTCAAGTTTTAGCAATTATGAAAAAAGCTGCTATAAATATCCATGTGTGGGTTGTTGTGTTGACGTAAGTTTTGAATTCCTTTGGATAAATACCAAGGATTGTGATTGCTGGATCATATGAGAAGAGTGTGTTTAGTTTTGTAAGAAATCACCAGACTATGTTCTGAAGTAGCTGTACCGCTTTGCAGTCCCACCAGCAATGTAGGAGGCTTCTTGTTGTTCCACATCTTTACTGGCATTTGGTGGTGTTGGTGTTGGAATTTGGGCCACTCTAAGTAGGGTTGTAGTGGTAGTTCGATGTTGTTTTACTTTGCAATTGCCCGAGGGCATGCGTTGTGAAACATCTTTTCATAGGCTTATTTGTTATCTGTTTATCCTTTTTAGTTAATGTCTTTGGCCCATTTTTAATGGGTTTTTAAAAAATTTTCTTATTGTTGAGTTTTAAGTTGTTTGTATGTTTGAAATGACAGTCCTTTATCAGATGTGTCTTTTTCAATATTTTTTCTCCCAGTCTGTGGTTGTCTTCTAATCATCTCCATGTTTTATTTTGCAGAGAAACAGTGTCTAATTTTAATGTCCTGCTTATCTATTATTTATTTCATGGATCATAACTTTGGTTTTGTGTCTAAAAAGGTATCACCATCCTAGTTAGTGTGACTAAGTTGGCTGGAGCATCATCCCATAAACTAAATGGTGGTGAATTCGATTCCTGGTCAGGGCAAATACCCAGGTTGCAGGTTCAATCCCTGGTCAGGGTGCATATGAGAAGGCAACTAATCAATGTTTCTCTCTCACATCAATGTCCCTCTCTTTCTTCTCTCTCTCTCTCTCTTCCCCCCCACAACCTTCCTTCTCTTTAAAAGAAACATTTAAAAAGTGTCCTCAGGTGAGGATTAAAAAAATGAAAATAAGTAAATAGGCATCTCTATTCCCAAGGTTACCTAGGTTTTCTCCTATGTTATATTTTAAAAGTTTTATAGTTTCACCTTTTACATTTGGATGTATAAGTCATTTGGAATTAACTTTTTTGAAGTGTAGTAAGGTCTCTGTCTAGATTCATTTTTTTAAACATGTGGATGTCTTGTTCTAGCTCCATTTGTTCAAAAGCCTGTCTTTGCTCCATTGTATTTCCTTTGCTCCTTTGTTAAAAGTCAGGTGACTATATTTATAAGGGTCTATTTCTGGTCTCTGAATTCTGTTTCACTGTTTGTTTGGGTGTTTTTTTCTTCTACTCTTTTACTTATATCACACTGTGTTGGAGCACAACAGATTTATAGTAAGTCCTGAATTTGGATAGTGCCAGGCTTTAAACTTTGTGCTTCTCCTTCTACATTGCATTGGCTATTATGAGTCTTTTACCTCAACATGTACTTTAGAATAAGTTTGTCAATATTCATTATAAAGTTTGTTGTAATTTTTATTGAAATTGCATTGAATCTATTGACCAAGCTGGGAAGAATTGACACCTTGACAATATTGAGTTTTCCTATCCATGAACGTTGAATATCTCTTCATTTATTTAGTTGATTTTTTATTTGTTTGGTAGATAGTCGTCATCAGTTTTGTTTTTTTTTTCCTCATATAGACCGTATACATATTTTGCTATATTTATACCTGTTTCATATTGGGGGTGCTAACATAAATGGGATTGTGCTTTTTAATTTGAAATTCTACTTGTTTATTGTTGGTATAGAGGAAAGCAACTGACTTTCATAGTAATATTATGTCTTACAACTTTTCTATAATTGTTTATCAACACCAAAAGTTTTTTGTCAGTTCTTTCATATTTTCTCAGTAGGTAATAGTGTTATCTGAGAACAAAGAGAGTTTATCTTCCTATGCTATCTGTACATGTACTTTCCTTGTCCTGCCCTATTACATTAGTAAGCACTTCCAGTATGACATTCACAAGGACTGGTGAGAAGAGACATCCTTACCTTATATCCGATGTTATTGGGAAGGTTTGGAGTTTCTCACTACCAAGTGTGATATTAGCTCTAAGCTTCGCATAAAGTCTTTATAAAGTTGAGAAAATTGTCCTCTATTGTTAGTTTACAGAAAATTTTTTATCAAAAATAGGTGTTGAATTTTATCACATTATTTTCTGCATCTATTGATATGATTATGTGATTTTTTTTGTTTGTTGATGCAATGGAATATATTAATTGATTTTCAGATGTTAAACCAGTCGTGCATAAATTAAATAAATCCTACTTGATCATAGTGTATAATTCATTCATTTTTTAAAAAATTTAATTCACTGATATTTTGTTGAGGATTTGTTCACCAAAGTTTATGATAGATAGTGGTCTGTAGTTTTCTTTTAATGTCTTTGTCTAGTTTTGGTATTACAGTAATCCTGGTCTCATAGAATGAATTAGGAAGCATTCCCTCTGCTTCTATCCTTTGAAAGAAATTTTAGAGAATTGGTAGAACTTCTTTCTTAATGTTGTGGTTTTCAGGAATTGGTTTATTTTGTCTGTATTATCGAATGTGTGAGCACAGAATTGTTCATGATATTCTTTTATTATCCTTTTAATTTCTATGGCATCTATAGTATGTATACTCTTTCACTTACTGATATTGGTATTTGTATATCTTTTTTTCTTAGCCTGGTTAGAGATTTATTGATTTTATTGATCTTTTCAAAGAAGTTTTTAGCTTCATTGACTTTTCTCTATTTGTATCCTATTGTTAATTTCATTGATTTCTGCTGTAATTCTTATTATTCCTTTTCTTCTGCTTACTTTGATTTAATATGCTCTTCTTTTCCTAGTTTCTTAAGGTGGAAACTTATATTATTGATTTTTAGATTTTCTTTTGTAATACCTTCATTTGATGCTATAAATTTCCCTCTGAGCACTACTTTTGCTGAATACCACAAATTGTAATTTTTCATTTTATTTCATTTTGTTCTTTTGGTCCCATATGTTATTTAGAAGTGTAGTGTTTTAATCTTTATGTATTTGGAATTTTCTACTTATCTCTCTGTTATTGTTTTTTAGTTTAATTCCATTGTGACCTGAAAGCAGATATTGTATGGTCAGGTTTTTTATTTTTAAGCTGCATCTTATTGTCCCAAAGTTCTATCTTGATGAATGTTCCATGTAAGCTTGAGAAAATGTGTATTCTGCTATTGTTCAATGAAGTATTCTAGAAATGCCAATTATATCCAGTCGATTGACCAATTTGTTGAGTTCTACCATGTTCTTCATAGTCTTCAGCTATGACAGTGGATTCACCTATTTCTCATTGAAGTTTCTATTAGTTTTTGCCTCATGTAGTTTTATGCTCTGTTTTTATGTGCATACACATTAAAATTTGTTATGTCTTCATGGAGAATTGATCCCTTTATGATTATGTGATACACTTCTTTATCCCTGAAAACTTTCCCTGCTTTGAAGTCTACTCTGATGTTAATATAGCTACTCTTTCTTTTTTAGTGTTTGCATGGTACATTTTTCTCTGTTCATTTACTGTTGATCTAAATGTATCTTTATATTTCAAGGGGGGTTCTTATAGACAACATACAGTTGCATTGTGGTTTTTGATTCACTCTGACCATCTGTGTCTTTTAATTGGTGCATTTAGATCCTTGACATTTAAAGTGATTATTGATATTTGGATTAACATCTACCATATTCATTACTGTTTTCCCCCTGTTGCACTTGTTCTTTATTCCTATTTTTGTCTTCCACTCTTTCTGCCTGTTGTGGTTTTAACTGAGCATTTTATATTATTCTAGTTTCCCTTCTTAGCATATTAGTTATACCTCTTTGTGAATGTATTGTTTTAGTGGTTGCTAAAAATCCAGGTTCAACTGACTCATAGGTAGTGTAACTGATGTGTGAGTATACAATAGGTACATAAGCATACATAATTAAATACATTATTCCTATTATTATTTTGAAAAAAACTATTATCTGTTAGATCAATTAAGAATAAAAAGAACTAAAAGTTTTCTTTCACTTTTACTTATTCTTTCTTCAATGGTTTTTCTTTATGTAGATCCGAGTTTGTGACATATTATTTTCCTTCTCTCTAAATAACTTCTTTTAACATTTCTTGGCAGGCAATTGAGTTGGCAACATATTCCTTCAATTTTTGTTTTACCAAATAAGTCCTTAATTTCCCTTCACTTTTCAATGATAATTTTGCAGGGTACATAATTCTAGGTTAGTGGGTTTCTTCTCTTAACACTTTCAATATTCCATCTACTCTCTTTTCACTAGTGTAGTTTCTGAGGAAAAGCTGGATGTAATACTTACCTTTCTTACTCTGTGGGTAAGGTATTCTTTTCTTCTGCCTTCTTTCAAGATTTTTTTCTTCATCTTTGATTTTCTATAATTTGAAAATAGCTGGATATAGTTATTTTCCTTTTCCTGTACCATGTAAATTTTCCTCAGTAGTGGAATATGATGTGCCAAATAGAAAGAGCTACTGTAAACAGGCCTTGAGTTATGTGGTGGTGAGGTGTTGAGGGAAGGGATTACATCGTCCTATGATTAGGTCTGTAATCCTATGAGTAGTAGTGTGCCTATACCTCTGGACTGTGAATTTTATAAATATTCATGTTTTTTCTTCCTTAAGTGAGTCAGTGTGGTTACAATGGGGTAGAGTTGGGTAGTTTCCCTCCCCAGGCTGATTAGGCTCAGACAGCACTATAGCAGGTTAGCCTATGGTTAGTCTCCCCAAAAGGCAAGCCTTGTGTCAAGGAGCAGAAAACTGCTCTGGCTGGTATAGCTCAGTGGATTGAGCATTGGCCTGCAAACCAAAGGGTTGCCAGTTCAATTCCTGAGTCAGGGCACATGCCTGGGCTGCAGGCCATGTTCCCAGTAGGGGGTGTGTAAGAGGCAACCACACATTGATGTTTCTCTCCTTCTCCTTCTCAGTCCCCCTCTATCTAAAAATAAGTAAAATCTTTAAATTAAAAAAAAAAGAGCAGAAAACTCTCTGAAAGTGTTTCCATTTTCTCTTCTCCTCCTAGAATCCTGAGGGGATTGTTCTCAGATATTTACTGTGGAAATCTGGCCAAGCTCCTAGAGATAAATCTTACAGTATTGTGGGGACTGCCGATTACTGAATCCCCTTGGATTTTTAACTATCAGAGTGGTCCACACTAAGCCTCCAGCAATTCATGAGTTATATACAGTTCAAGTTTCCCTAACCTCATTGGTGGTACCCACAGCAATTGTTGCTTGTGAATTGGCTCTCTGCCCTGTAAGCCCGAGCTCCCTATATTTACCTGTCGGTCTTTCCAATTTTGGAGGCCACAGGTCTCCTCCTTATTGTTCCTAAAGAAGTTGTTGATTTTCCAGCCTGTTCAGATTTTTACTGGTAAGGACAGAGTTACATATGAAACCAAAATTCCCAACTTCTGTTAGTTTGAGTTTAATTTTAGTATGGGAAAATCATGAGCCCATATCACTTAAAATACATATCTATATATAATGGGGGAAAATGATACAGCAAGAATAAACCAACTCCCTTTCATATTTCCTCTACCTACGATCTCTCACTAGGAAGTTGTTACATATTTTGGCCAAGAAAATAAAATTGCATTACATTGCATTTTATGTGCACATTATATTTATTTATTTTAGAATTATTTATTATACATAAACATTTTTATTCAATCCATATATTATTTTCTAATAGTGAAAATTATTTGGTTATCTTGGCTTGGGTGAAATACATCATAATTTATTCCAAAACAATTACATTTTAAAAATTATTTAATAACTTTTCACTTAGACAAAGGCTTCTCAGGAATGAATGACAGTCATTGTCATTGAACTAAAATAAAAATGGATGCATTTTATAGTTACTGATAAACCAGCATTCTCTAAAAATTAATCCAAAGAATCTTCTCCTTGGTGGCTTAATTTTCTTGCATTTCATTATGTTGCAAATTTTATAGAAAAAAAATTAATGAGCTATACATAAATATATATACATTCATATATATCATTATATGTATATCTCACATACCAGCAATGATGAAAATTTTATAAACTAAGTGAAAAAAATGTAGAATGAATAAAATTGGAGATCACCTTTATGAAAAATAATTAAATCTGATTTTTATATAGAAGATAATTAAATTTATTTTGGATTATGAACAGTGTGTTCTTCCGCTGTTTTAGAAATGTTTAGCTTAAAGTTATACTTTTACACATACGTACCATGACTTTTTTCCTTCATAAAATGTAGAGATCAGACTAGATGATCTCTAAATTTCCCTTCCAATCTTTGTTATTATATTTAAAAATATATGTGTGTGTGTGTGTATATATATATATATATACACACACACACACACACACACACACATATATATACCAGGCATGTCCAGAAAGTACCCAACTATGTATTATGAAAAACAGAGACATTTATTGAAGAAGTTACAAGATATGAGAAACAGTGTACATAAGACAGTGATGCCTCAGTCCCCTTCAAAGTAGGCACCTTCGGACCTCACACAGTTCTCCCAATCACCATCAGCTGTCCCATTCTATTTTCCTGAATCTCATCAATGGTCTGAAATCTCTTCCCTTTCAAAAGTGATTTAGTTTTGGGAAAGGTCAGAAGTCACAGGGCACCAAATCTGAGCTGTAGAGGGGCTGAGTCATCTGGGTGATTATGTTTCACCAAAAAACTCTACATGAAATGTGATGCATGAGCAGGTGTGTTGTTGTGATGAAGCTGCCAGTCACCAGTTGCCCATAGCTGCAACCTTCTGAATCATCGGAATGGTTTTCGCAGAGGAACATTCAAGTTTAACACCAAATTTGATGCAGATTCATTGCTCTACTCGCTTAGTCATTTTGAATATGACAGCCACATGGTACACATGCTCAGTCAACAGTGTCTGCAACCTCCACTGACTAGTACAGTCAAGTCATCAGTGTTCACACCTGCACATTCCAGTCCATTCTCCTTGGTTGCCAGGTTACATTGATATCGTGCAAACCATTCTCATTATGTTAACAATGGCTGGACTTTTTCCGGACACACTTCATATAATCAGATTTTATACAACTACATATAATTTCCATAACATCTACTCATTTTCTTAATGAAATGTATATGGTAAACTTTATGTTTAATCAATTACATATAATGTCGGAGGTGGTTCTTTCTTATGATTTCTCTGATTGCCCCAAAGGACAAAATTATCTGCCCGTTTCACATTTGGTCTCATCCACTGTGATAGACAAAGCCGCTCTTCTCTGTGGGTAGCATTGTCTGGGTGGCCATTATTATGTTATGATGCACCCACGGTAGTATTATATTACGTGTATGCACTATCGCATAACCCCATAACTGTTTTCAGACTATTCATACTAAGTTTAGTGTCTTTTTAAGTTAGAGTCTTTGTTTTTACAAAACAATATTTAGGTAAAACTTGCATAAGAGACAGGCCATTTCAGCAGGTTACAGTATCAAAAAAAACAGTGAGTGCATTTTCCACATTAATTTAGAGCATGTTGTAAATGGTTACAGTGGCCTCTACGTGAGGCTATGTCCAGCAATGACTCAGTCTTTGTTCTTCAGTGTTGTCAGCCTCTATTTCCTTCAAATTGAGGAAATAATCAATAACACGCTTTGCAGCTATTTCTGTTCTGTGGTCTACAAGGCAAACAGCATCAGTTGTAAAATAAAATAAAAATAAATTACGAAGAATCTTGTCATCACTGGAATTAGTGAACCACAGAAGCTAATGACATTATAACCTTTGTCTTCAAAGCCAGAAATTCTCTATGATGCTGAAATTGAGTTCTCTGGGCCTAAAGAATAAGATTAGTTAAACTACTCTGTATAGTAGCTAGTTCAGCATGAACACTGGCTTAATAAATGCTTAATTGATCATATTCTTGGCAGACATATCCTAACAACAACCAATGACCTTTGCAAAGCTATTTTATTTCATACTTTCCAGTGGCACACATAGTCATCCAAAATTCTGAAGACAGATGTGACTTTGTATGTAAGAGATGAAAGAGTGTAGATCAAACTTTAACAGAACTTCAAGTTTTAAGTATATCATTATTTTTCTTGCTTATTTTGTTTTAATGTAATGGTGGGTAAATGTAACATAAATATATGTGAAATGTATAATTATTATATGCCCTTGTTTCATGCTTTTAATATTTGCACATTTTCCTTTCTTACATAGTTCAACTTAAAAGATTAGAGCAATAAACAAAATCACCGATTCTCTTCCTCCTCTATGCTTCCTTCTTTCTCTCCCTTCCTTCTTGTGTAATTTTATCAAGGCAGAACCAAATGAGCCTTAATTATTCCATATTTTAAATGGAAATTTAGTTGATTCTTATTTCCTGGTAGTTGACCATAGAAAAATTTTTTGGTTACATTTATTGTGATTTATTCTTTTCATTTGTGTTGGCTAGTTTTGTATGGTGATTTCCTTATAGATTTCCCTATTAGTCTGCATATTTGGGGATGTTTTGAAACTCAAACCTTTAGCCACTATGATTGTTTGAGTAAAACTTTAAGAGAAGGATCTGTTCAAAGTATGAATATAGCTTGTGTCCAGTGCAGTATGCATGAGGATGGAGTAACTATGTAGATCTCAGACCCTCTGAAGTGAGATTTTTCTGGACAGAAGCTCATCAGGATTATGAAAGAAGTACAGCAGGGTCCAAATAAAAAGGACCGAGACTTTGGAAACCTATAGCCTGACCCTGGACTTCTCACTAATCAGCAGTAGGTCTGTATATATGCTATATAGCCTTTTAGATCTCAGCTTTCATGTCTTTAAAATGAAAAGAAAAATAACCACATGACCTATTAGCAACTATCTTTAAAGTATATGATTCTAAATAAATATTAAAAGCAGCAGAAACTCCTCATCTGAAAAAAATAATCATAGACATTATTTCCAGTTGCATATTATATTTTTCACATGTGATTCATCTGATTCATGTGAATCGATCTCAGGTAGTATAAGTAGAACAACTTCTACTGCCTTTTGATAAACATTTGCTAATTATCTAGAAAATTTGGCCAACATAGATTCGATGAACCATGTGATTTAGTTAGATATATATAATCATAAAAACATGTTCTTTATCCTGAGCTCCATAAAGTCTCAATTTAAAATCTTCTTCAATAAATAGTCAGGAGGCTAAAATTTAAAACAGAAATTACAGAATGCCAATTAAAATAGTTAAATGTATAATTTCTTTAATTTAAAAAATAGATACTAAAACCACCTTTTCATCAATCTGGTTGTAATTCACATTTCAAATGTAAACAATGCACATGCCTTTGAAAAGTCTTAATGTCAGAAAGGGAGAAAATATCTACTTTGCTATATAATCCTCTTAACATGCACATGCCAGATGGTGTTTCATATCAGGTCAGAAATGATGAAGGAATCTGGCTTTAAATCTAAGAATCTGGGGAAAAATGAGTAACTAGGGGTTACATATTTATAATAGCATTTTTCTCTGAAATTCAACCATTTGTAATAATTTTTGATGTGTTTCTGTCTGTGCATGTGGATTTATTTTTCTTATTTCATTTCTATTATACCTTGTTGGGATTCTGAAAGATTATTTATGATGTGATTAGACATTTTCTCAATCTTTGGAACCCTATAGCCAAGTAATAATTTGACCTTCATATATTTCAAACTGAAACTTAGTAACTAGTCTAGGAACTATTAAATCAATGACTCATAGGGAGGGAAAATAAATAAAAATTCTATTAAGTATGAAGTAGAATAATACTTTTCTAATTCATTTAAAAGAAACTAATTATAAGATTGAATGACCTAGATTCTTCTGCTAAAATAAAACATAAATAAATTTCATCTATATAACAATAGCACATTTCATATTCATAAATCTGGCTGACTTTAGAGAATAAGTTTAAGCCTTCATATTGTAGAAAAGCAAAAAATTATACTCTTACTTAATCCACTCATTTTTACTATTGTCTTTGTTTCCATCAATTACTATTTTTGGATGACATGATGGTCTATGTCATTAAACTGATCCAAAATAATTTATTGCAATATTCTACTGTTCACCATCTTTTTAATGTCTATACACAATAATTGTTTGGTTCTGTGTCCTTGACTTCCCATCTATATCCCATCTATAAAATACAGTACACAGTTTTAAGTAATACATATTGGTTGGATTATGTAAATCCAGCCCCCAACTCCCAGCCAAAAAAAGAAGAAAAAAAGTCAATGTTTCACTTTAGCATGATAGCACACACAACTCTGTGGACCTACGCCCTCGTAAATATAGTAAAAATAGTTTTAAAAAATTATGTGTCTCTGGAAACGGTTATGAGTAAGGCAAACATGGATCTTATAATATATAAATCAAGAAATATTTGAGAAAATCTGCCAAGACTACTGTGCCCTTCCCCAGCAATTGAACACTCAGCTCCAAAAGTGGAGGTTTACTCAGAGAGAAGGGTGTTCTTTTTTCCCACACCTAGTTCCAGACCTGTGGAGATTTTGCTCAGAGATTCTGCAATGGAAAAAACCAGGGTGTAAAATGAAGAGCTCCCTATCTCTTCCTATAGGAACTGACTTCATGTGCAATAGAATGTAAAGAGGTTCAAGCTGAAGTATGTTCTCAGAAACTGGTTATGGTGAAAGGCAATTGAGAGGAGATTAGCAGATGTATTGGAGACTTAAGTTGACCTGTAAAACGGCTACTTTGCTGAGGGGGGAAAAAAAACAGGCAAATTAAATGCCTTCCTGTGATCAGAACAAATCCTGAACACAGACTTCAGGAACTATCCCTTAAAATGATCACAGAATTATTGGAGGAGCCTGTCAAGCAATTTTTGCCTGAGAACTCTGTTGATAATAAGAGCACAATAGACCCACAAGTAGTGGACCTGGGTGTGGTAAAGGAAGGAGCCAGTAAAAGACAGCCTGAAAAAAAATCGGCATCATCCCAGAGTGTCTGTGTGCATATCTGACACTTCATTCCCTGAGGAGTAACCTTAGAGACTTCATGCTGATGGGGGGTTTGGTAATGCTAGTAGAATTGACTTTCTGAAAAAAAATCACTAAGCAAATAATAATAAGCCTCGAGGGTATGGGGAAGTACCCAGAGTTGCTAAAACATATTATCTAAAATGTCAAGTTTCCAATAAAAAAAGAAAATGAGAACTGCAGAGAAATAAGAAAGTATGATCCACACACAAAAGGGGGGAAAGGCAGACAGCAAAAAATGCCTGTGATTGCAACCAGATGTGGCATTCAACAGACAAAACCTTCAAAGTAACCATTATAAATATGCTCAAAGAAGTAAAAAAGAAACACACACAATTAAAGAATTAAAGGAGGTTATAATGACAACATTATATCATATAGACAATATCAAAATAGTATTAATTAAGAGAGATTATTTTAAATGCTTAAATTCTGGGATTGAAAAGTACAGTAAATGAGGTAAAAAATTCAGTATATTTGAACTGAGTTAGTGCCTTGAAATAGATTGATAAAAATTATGCAACCTGAGAAATAAGGAGAAAAAAGAATAAAGAAAAATACAATGTAGAGAAATACAGAAGCTATCCAAGTGCACCAACATAAGCATAATGACAATACCAGGAGGAAAGGAGAAAGTGGAAGCAGCAAAAAAACTCTTCAAAAATAATGGCTGAGAACTCCCCATATGTATTGCAAACATTAATCTACACACCCAGGAAGTTCAAAAACTCCAAGTAGAATGAACACAGAGATACACAATCAGATACATCACAGTAGAAATGTTGCAAGTGGCACTGACCAGTGTGGCTCTGGTGTTTGGAACATCATCCCATAAACTGAGAGGTCGTCGATTTGATTCTAGTCATGGCACATGCCTGGGTTGTGGGTTGAGTCCCAGGTCAGCAGACCTTGGGGCACATGACTGTACTTCAGAGTGCATGCAAGAGGCAACCCATCCACGTCTTCTATCTCACATCAATGTCTCCCTCTCTGTCTCCCCCCATCAAGTAAATAAATAAATAAATAAATAAATAAATAACATCTTTTTAAGAGCGTGAAAGACAAGGAGAAACATTGCAAGAAGAAAAATCACTCTAATTTACAAAAGGATACTTGTAACAATAATAGATGATTCCCCATAGAAGAAGTGGGGTACATACTAAAAGTGCTCAAAAATAAGAATTCTATATTGAGCGAAATTAGGTTGCATGAATGAAGGTAAAATAAACGTGCTTCCAAACAAAACCAAGAATAGGTGTTGCTAACAAAATGACTTTTAACAAAATACTAAAGGAAAGTCTTCAGGCTGAAAGCAAAGATTTTCCTTAAACAGTAACTTGAATCCACATGAAACTATGAAAGGTAATGTTAAAGATGGTAATATAACTATAAAATAAAGAACAGATGCATATTTCCCCTTCTCTTTACTGATTTTAAAAAGCTATATATCATACATATAATGTATTATTTGGCCTATCACATGTAGATATATGATACATTTGGCAATAGTAGATGAACAGCATTGATTTCACTCACTACAAAGGAGGTGAGTAAAATCAATGCTGTTTTGGCTAAAGAATTGATTCCAAATAGTTCCACTGGAAAAAATGAAGATATCTAGAATTTATAAATAAGTAGATTATTTAGCAAGAGCTATGCTTATTATCTCTGCTTTTTTCTTTCAGCTTCTTTCAAAGACATAAAACTATATAATATAATAATTATAAATGCATTATTTAAATGTTTTAAAAATTTATAGATACCATAATTATTAAAATATCATAGAAGGATAGAAAGAGGAATAGAGTTATAGGAGTAGCATTTCTATATCTTCCTGGAATTAAGGTAGTATAAATCTGAGGATGATTCTTATATATTAAGATTTATACAATAGACCTTAGAGCAAACACTGACATTGCTTGACAGTTGTAGTGAAAAAATCATTAAGGTAATTAAAATTCTACACTAAAAATATGCACTTGCAAAAAATAAAAAAAGCCCAAAGAAGTAGAGAAATTATATGATACATACAGAAAACAAAGTAAAATGTTTGGCAGAAATCCAACTGTATAAAAAAATGGCACTGAATGTGCATACATTAAATAAACCAATCAAAATGCAGAGATTGTCAGAATAGAGCAAACTAAAATCCAACTATATGCTGTCTACAGGAGACACACTTTGGTTTCAAAGATAAATCTACATCGTAAGTAAAAAACAGGGGAAAGATATGCAAACAGTAGCCTCAAGAAAGCTGAAGTGAATCAACTAATATGACACACACAAAAAAATCAACTTTCAAACAAATAATGTTACTAGAGATAAGGGGGAGTATCTTATAACGATAAAGGGTCAACCCATCAGTAGGAAACAACTGTTATAAGCAAACATGCACCTAACAATATAGTACCAAAGTACATGAAGCAAAAACTGACAGAAATGAAGGGAGAAATAGACAGTTCAGTAATAGAGACTTTTATATCCCTTTCAGTAACAATGGAACACTAAGTATAAGACCAACAAGAAAATAGAAAGAAAACAGAAATTTTAACAACAATATAAACCACTCCATAACATCCATACAAACACCCATCTAACAAAGATCTACATAATATCTATATGATGCTCTATTCAATGACAACGGACTCTGTATTGTTTTCAAGAGCACATGGAGTATCTTTCAGGTTAGGTTATAAGCCAGGCCATAAAATAAACCTCAGTAAATTTTAAAAGACAGAAATAATGCAACATTAGAAATTAATAACAAAGACATTTGAAAAATTCACTAATGTATGAATTAAGCCATACACCCCCAAATAACCAGTGGGTCAAAGAAGAAATCAAAATAATGGGATGTTGTGCTTAGGGGAAAATTTTTAGCACTGAATGAATACTTTTTTTAATTAAAAGAAAAATCTCAGATCAATATGCTCTAACCTTCCATCTTAAGACAATGGAAAAAAAGAAGAGGAAGTTAAAGCAAACAAGAGGAAGGGAAAAAAAATAAAGATTAGAGCAGACATTAGTGAAATAGAAAATAGAAAAATAATAGAGAAAATCAATAAACCCAAAACTTATTATTTTATATGGATAACAAAATTAATAAATCTCTGCTAAATTGGCTAAGAAAAATAGAAGACTCAACTTACTAGATTTTGAAAGAGGGGATATTACACTGATCTTGCAGAACAAAAAAAAAAGATGAAAGAGACAAAATTATAGAAAGACTCAAATTACTAAAACTGACTCATAAAGAAATATACAATCTGAATTGATAAACAAAGAAATTGAGATAGTAATCAAAATCTACTTACAAAGAAAAATTTAAGTCTGAATGGCTTTACTGGTGAATCCAATCCAACAGTTAATAAAGAATTAGTGTCGGTTATTCACAAACTCTTCCCAAAAATAATAGGAAGAAATACTTCCTAATTCATTCTATCAGGGCAGCATTGCCATGACACCAAAACCACACAAAGATATAACAAAAAAAGTACAGACCAATATCTTTGATGAAATAGATGTAAAAATTCTGAACAAGCTACATAGCAAGCCAAATCCAGCAACATATAAAATGAATTACGCACACTAATTAAGAGAATTTTATCCCAATAATGTGAGCTGGTTTAACATCTGAAAATCAATTAAAGTAAGACATCTTATCAATAGAATAAAAACCAAAAATCTCATGACCTTCCCAATAGACACAGAAAAATCAATCAGCAAAGACCAATACCTTTTCCTGAAAAAAAAAAAAAAAAGACTCAACAAACTAGGATTTAAAATACCTGTTAAAGGGCATCTATGAAAAAACCACAGCTTATATCATACTTAACAGTGAAAGACCAGATGCTTCCCCCTTAAGATTAAAAATAAGGTAAGGATGTACATTGCTATTATCTATTTGACATTGTACTGGAGGTATATGCTAGGACAATTAAAAATAAATAAAGTCATTCAGATTAGAAAGGTAGAAAAAGTCTCTCTATTTTCATATAACATAGTCTTGTAATAGAAACATTAAGGAATCTATTAAAATAGTATTAGAATTGATGGATGAATTCAGCATACTTTAAAAGGTTAATATGTAAAAATCAATTGTATTCTCACACCCTTGCAAATGATAATAAAAATGAAATTTAAAAAATAATTTTATTTGTAATAGCATAAGAAAATAAAATTCTAAGAATAAATTTAAGAAACAAAATTTAAAACTTATCCTCTGAGAACTATAAAATATTGTTGAAAAAAATTTTAAAAGATCTAAATAAATAAATAAATATCTCATGTTCATGAATTGGAAAATTTAAAATTTTTAAGATGGCAATATTCCCCAGTTGACCCAAAGATTCATGATAATCACTATCAGAATCCCATCTGATTTCTTTGTATAAATTGACAAGCTGATTCTAAAATTCATATAGAATTGTGTTTGATCCAGGATCATCAAAACAACCATGGAAAAGATAAACAAAGTTGGAGTACTCACACTTCCCAATTTTAAAACTTATTGCTAAGCACTAACCATTAAAAGTATGACACTGAGATAGATAGACATTAGATCAATGGAGCAGAATCAAGAGAGTCAAGAAATAAACCCCTGTGTTTGTGGTCAATTGATTTTGACAAAGGCACCAAGGTCATTTAATGGAGAAATTACAGTCTTTTCATTTAATGGAGTGGAAAAGACTTTATATATGGACAGCCACATATAAAGAATGAATTTAGATCCTTACCTCATACTATATCCCAAACTTAACTTGAGTCAAAGACCTAAATGTAAATTCTAACACTATAAACTTATCAGAAGAAAATATAGGAGTAAATCTTGATTATTTGAATCAGTACCGAATTCTTACATGCAGCATCAATATCATGAGCCACAAAAGAAAAAAATATATAAATTGGATTTCATCAAAATTAAAAACTTGTATTTTAGTGGACACTATCAAGAAAGTGAAAAAAATAACAGAGATGAGAGAAAATAATTGCGAATCATTTATCTGATAAAGGACTTGTAGCTACAATATATAAAGACTCACATCTCAATAACAAAAAGATAAATAACCAAATTCAAAAATGGGCAAAGGTTCTGAAAGGATATTTATCTGAAGAAAATATACAAACTGCCAGTAAGCACCTACAAAGGTACTTGACATCATTACTCATCAAGGAAATGCAAATCAAAACCACAATCAAGTACTTACTTCACAACCACTAGGAGAGCTAGAATCAAAAAGTTAGATAGTAATAAGTGTTGATAAGAATGTGGTGAAATCATAGTCCTTACACCTTCTGGCTGGTCTGTAAAATGGTGCTATCTCTTTGGAAAACAGTCTAGCAGTTTCTCAAATGGTTAGACATAGAGTTTGCTTATGACCCAGCAATTCCACTCCTAGGTAAATGTCCAAGAGAAATAAAAATATATATCCACACTAAGACTTGCACATTAATGTTTATAGTAACATTATTTATAATAGCAAATGGTGGGAAGCAAAATATCCATAAATGAGTGAACATATAAACAAAATGTAGTATGATTATACATGGAATATTATTCAGCCATAAAAAAGAATGAAGTATTAATAGCATGCTATGACATGGGTGAACCTTAAAAGTATTATACTAAGTGAAAGAAGCAAGTCACAAAAGATGACATTTTATATGATTCCATTCATATGAAATATTCAGGATAGGTTAATGTATGGGTATGGGAAGTAGATTAGTAATTGCTGTGACATAGGACTGGAAGATTAGAGGACTGAGGAAAAATAAGGGAACAATGTCTAAAGGATACAAGGGCACCTTTTAGAGGGAATGGAAATGTTCTGAAATGTGCTGTGGCGATGGTGCCCATATCTGCGAATACACTGAAAACACTGAATTGTATACACTTTAAATGGATGAGATATATGGCATATGAATTCTATCTTGACAAAGTTGTAAAAAGAATTCTTTGTCCCAGGAATGGTGGTTTAGCTTCATCCTCAAGAATTAATATAATATTTTAGTCTAGAAAGTCTATAAATGGGCAAAAGTATGATTAGCTTTCCCTTATCTTCCTTCAGGCCATCTCTTATTCATAACGGGCAAGAGCCACTTCCAAAGAAGATCAGGTCTTCGTTCCCATTAGCATTTGGCCTTTGGTCAATTCACAGCACAAGAAGAGCTTTTGTTGGCAGATGTCTTAGACCACCAACAAATTCACCTATGACGTTGAGCAAATACCATTGTGGTTTTTATTATTTTTTATTAGAATGATATTTTTATTTAACTATTGAGTACTTTTGCAAGATGGGTTTAGCGTTGAACCACATAGAATAATCTTGATTAAGATTTATGACTCTTTTTAAAACTATGACCTTGTAAATATAACTTCAAGTATCACGGCTAAGTTAGGCTACAGCTCAAATTTATTATCTCTTTGGAAAACATTTCAAATTCTTTCTCCACTTCCTCTGAATAAACCAGTACATTTCTTTCTCTGTTTTCTATTTTGAACACAATATTAGAATACTTCATATTGGAAATAACTATCCTCTTTGCTCAAATTCCTCTCGAAGACTTCAGTTTTATGGATACAAAGCTGTGTCTGGTGGATGTATATGTGTTTTTATTATACCACCTGCTAAATAAAACTTAATGTATTTCAAAGCCAAATGAAATTTAACACATAAGTAAGAGTCCTGGTAGGAAACAGATTAAGTGCTCGAGTTAGGATTACTGAGAAGCATTTATTTACAAAGGGACTTATTGTAAAAGTAGGGGCAAGACCATGAGATCATATGCAATGGACTTGTCACCACCTAAACTCAATAAACAAAGGGAGGAGAAGGAAAGTGGAGACAAAAGAGAATGGTGGGGAGCACCTGCCCTGAGAGGAGCATAACTCACTGTCGAGGGCCATGACCATTCTTATACTATAATCCAGGTTTGTAATAATATTTTAAACCAAATTTATTATGACAGAGTGATACACTAGTGTGGCCTTGTTAAGTCAAAAACAAAACCCATTTAGGCATAGCTGAGATTTGAATCATATTCACTCATATTTTGCTTGTGTCATTTTATGTTTTGAAATATATTCCTGCTTATAGCTTGTGACCAAATTGAAAAGCTAAAAAAAAATCAAAATTCTGTTTCATGATTCTTTCTCATCATGGCATATTTTTCATTTTCTTCAAAGTATTCATTATAATTTGCAATTTTGTGCCTTAGTTTTTGTTTTAAACCTGTTATCCTGATTAGACAGTAAACTCCAAGAAGGTAAGGATTGCGTCTACTTGTTCAACCCTTTAAAGTCCTAGCATAAGGCTTGACACATGGTAAGAGCTGGGTAAATATTTGCCAGTGAATCTGCAACTCAATCTGCTCAAAGAAATAGTATACAGGCCGCTTGTACACAGTGGGACATATATAGAATTAAACGAACTTAACATTGTGTAAACAAATATGTTTGAAAATGTTTGACTTTTGTGAATAAAGTGCGTGCCTTTTGAGACTTTTTTTCACATACATATGATTTCAGTGCACAGAGAAGTAACATTGTCGTAATCTTATCAGATAAGAGTTCAAAATCCAAAATCATAATTGTTGCTTGCAAATCCTATGTTAACCTATGTTATCCTATGTTAATTAATGAGGCCAGTTAATTAACTCTATGTCTCAGTTTCTTCATCTTTAAAATAAATATAATACTAGTATCCACTTTATGGGACTGTTGAGGATTAAATGAGATAAAACATATGAAACAGCTGTACACTAACGGTACTTATTAAAAGATCAAAGTATTAGTGATTATCATTTGTTATTACTATCATCATTTTTATTCTGTGCTCATCTTCATGCATCAACTGTTACGAAATTTGAGAAAGGGAATGAGCATGTAAGAGATGGGAGAGGGAGAATGACTAATATTTATGCTTACTACAGGGTCCTGCATTTTGTGAGGTGCTTTAGTGTATTATCCCCATTTTACCCTTGAGAAAAATGTGGCTCAAAAACTAATTTTCTCCCAGGTTTGTCGTTAACTGTCTTGTCACACATGCATAGCTATGCTACAGATTCCTTTCCTACGGAATTATTTATATTTGCCCTAACTTGCAATATTCTTTTTGTTTTCCCTGCACCAAAAAAGAACCTCACATAGCAAAGATTCACTTTTGCAAGACACCACTGAAATGCTGCCCCCAATTATAATCTTTGCTTTCGTATTTTCGTCTCATCATGATGAGGGTAAATCAGCTCCTCCGTGTCACCATGAACTTCGACAGTCCTAGCAGCACCCTGGCATGCAGAAACTGCTTATTAAATGTTGGCTGTGAAGAAGAGTGAAGGATTAGGAGAGGGACGGAGACAAATGGAAGCCTGGACTGTGCTGTGTGACTCTGAAGCCTGTGTAACAGTCAAGAAAGTGTCCTCCCAACTCAGTGACACACCTCCAGAGCTTTTATTAATTCTAAGTGAGTTTAGGTGAGGACAAAGAAGCAGTTAATGCACTTAACCCTCTCTTGGTATTTTCAAAATTGTACTACCTTCCTGTAGGTAGCATCAGGCACTAAACTGGAAACTTTATTATATGCTTTGTTATAATTATGTGATGGAGGAGAGATTAGGGACAAAAAGGCAATTTTTTAAGAAAAATATTCTAGTAGAGTAAAATTTGTTTGTTGCAGAAAAGCAAAGAATATGGAAAGTTAAAGTAACTGTAATGAGAAATATGCACGCATCCCATGATCCTAAAATAACTGCCATGTGACATTTCCATATATTTCCTTCCTATACTTTTTCTTTTGTTTGTGTTGTAATGTACAACCAAAACACTTGGGTTTTTCAAAAGTTATTTTCAAACCATTATCCCATAATTAACTTCTTTTAAAACAAGAGTTTGAAATGACACACTGAATTTGATTTCATAAATGGATGAGTGTCCCCAAAAGAAGAGGATGACACATTCAAGAACCTGAGAAGCTGTGTTTACTATAGAACATGAAGAAAAGAAGGACAACAGGCAGAGTTAGGGAGGCCTTGGGAAGGATTGGGGGTTTTCTCCTAAGGATAGTCAGAAACACCTCGTGTTTTTAAACAGGTAAGTGGTGTGATCAGATCTGCATTTGAGAGACACTGAGTAGATGTGGGGCAACCAGCTAGGAAGCTATTTACTGTTGTGTTGGACTGTGATGGTGGTATCAGAGATGAACAAAAATGAAAACATACAAGGAGTACTTGGGAAGAGCAAAGGGAGAGAGAGACATAGAGAGAGAGAGAGACAAAGAGAGACACATACAAACTCACTATACAAATAACCAGGGAAATGCAAACTAAAACAATGAGATATCATTTTTTCTATTTTATTAGCAATAAAAAAAGAAAAGTTTTTACTCTCAATCATTGACTATAATGTGGGAAAGGTTGTATTCTCCGTATATTCTTATAGTGAGAATAAACTATATGGCTATTGCCACACTTTCATCAACACTGGTGGAAGACACTATAACCTTGGTTAGGGATGAAGTATAATTTATTTCTTAACACAATAACAGTAGCCAGAAAAGCATCATTTTGCATGGATCCCCAAGCCCAAATTCCTACAGGACATTATAAAACATGGCCAGATAACATCCATCCGTGCAATGGGCTGTATTGTAGGAGAAGAGCTCTGAGCACAAGGAGGAATTATTACACTGTAGAATAAGTGTGTCTCCCTTTTGCTCTGGAGGGAAACATGTTCTATTCCAAGACTCTTCACTATGCATCTTTGACATGATAGTGCAAAACAAGGACAGCCAAAGCCTTACTTGCCAGACATACAGAAATGTGAAAAATCTACTGAGTACTGTCCCTCAACGCTACTTGGAGTATAATCTGGCAATCTTTTAAAACTATATTTATCAATCTTGAAAGACACTTATATAAGGGGCCTCTTTTTTGTATGTTCCACTTTATTACACTTCACAGATGTTGCTTTTTTTTTTCCAAACAAATTGATGGCAAGACCCTTCACCAGCAGAAAGATTGCCACTTGCTTTATTGCAGTGATCTGGAACTAAACCTGCAATACCTCTAAGGTATGCTTGCATAAAGATACTCATTACATCATTGTTACAGAAAAGAAGAGAAAACCTGACATTAAAAAGAGAACGGTCTAACAGTGGGGTATTTATACTATGGTATTTTTTGCATTAACTAAAAGAGATAAATCTATGTACAGCTGACATTTGAACAACACAGGGGTTAGTGACACCAACCCCCACACAGTCAAAAATTCATATATACCTTTTGACTGTCCCCAAACTTAACTACCCTTGGTTATCCCCAGAGGATTGGTTCTAGTACCTCCCTCAGATACCAAAATCCACATATACTCAAGTGCCCTGTATAAAATGGCATAGATCAATGCCTATAGTCAGCCTTCGCATCTATGGACTTCCAACCGCAGATGGAAATCAGTACAGGGAGAAAAAAGCCATGTTTAAAGAAACCCATGCAGTTCAAACCTGTGTTGTTCAAGTCGACTGCATACAAAAGTAATTCTCCAGGATATGTTTTTGTCTGAATGAACCAAATTCCAGAGTATGTTACCTTAAAAAAACTGATATGCTAATCCATCCATATATTTGAAAATGAACTAGTACATATATTAGCATATATAGGAATAGACAAAAGATTTAGATGAATATACAGCAAATTCATAATAAATTTTACTTCTGGGTAAAGAAGAAGATGGACAAAGTTTGGGAGTGATGATGAAAGGGCATCTTCGCCATTTTGTTTTTAAGTACATATTTATGGATGACATGTAATTTCTAAAAGTAAACTGGCAAGTCTTGGTACTTGATAGATTTGGGAATGGAGAAAGAGAGGTGTCAAAGATGACTTAAGTTGTCTGGCTTAATTAAATGGATGGATGATAATGAAATTTGGAAGGATTGAGAACTTTAGAGAAGGGGTAGGTATTTTAGGGGAAAAGGGGAATGATGAGTTAACTTTGGAATTGTCAGTTTTAAAGTGCTGTTGGATGAAGAGTTTATTGTTAGGGCCCGATTTTAGAGGTCTGGAGATTAACGCATGTAAGTCAGCCGCCACGTTGGTGATCAAGAATTTCCGAAGAAAGAGCACAGTGGAGACAGGAGCCCGAGACAAAGCCCTGCTGAATTCCACTTTCAAATTGTCAGAGGAAAGGGGGAGGGAAAGGAAACTAGGAATAAGTGGCCAGAGATACAGAGGAAGAAAAGACAGTGAATGTGACAAAGCAGAGGCTAAGGAAGGAAGGAGACTGCATGAAGCAGCAGTGGCCACGCAGGTCAAATACTACAGAAATGTCTGCTAGGATGATCAAGTTTACTGATTTTAGCGGCATGAAAGAACAAGAGTTATGAAGTTAATATAATGGATTTTAATGAAATATTAAGGAGAGAAGCCAGGTTTCAAGGGTTTGAGAAATAGAAGGGGAACAACATCAGAAACTTGTAAAGATGTTTTGTCGAAAGAGGACAGTAATGGCGAAGGTGTTCGTTGTGAGAGAACAGAGCCTCGACAGAAGTTTTCTTTTAAGGAAAGAATCCTGAACGGTTTGAAATTTGGATGGCAAGGATCTAATCGGGAGGAAGAGGGCATGAAAAATCAAGAAGATGTGAGGATACAAAGCAGGAAGTGATGGGCTTCCTTCGCAAAAATAAAGGACCCACCAATCCATTGTACTGGGAAGCGGAAGCAAAGGGGAAAGGGCTGTGGCTGGTTTGTGTGGCAGGTTCCCAGATGGTGGAATGTTGAAGCTGGTAACTTCTAGCTTCTCTGCAACAGATGGCATTGTCATTTGTTGTGGGTAAAGGAGGTTTGAAGAGAGGGATGTGATCTGTGTGTAGAACAGGTTGCTGATTGTGTGAAGCTTTGTGTTATGGAGACTAGTGGATGGAGGCCCCCACCATCCTCACCTACACCAATTGATTCTGAAAATCAGAAGTATTTTGAGACTTTGGATCTAACCAGTTCACATTAATACGCTGTTATGATTCTTGTAACACATTAAAACTCTGTGATTTTCCTGGCAATGAAATTTATAGACAGAATTTTAAACTGAGTAGTTAAGCTCCTCCAGGTTACACACATGGATATGGATCTAACTAAAAGGAAAGAACACAAAGCAGCCATCTTTCTGGGGTGCTATCTGCTAATCAGTCTCAGAATTGGCTGGCTGCCCTTGGGCCTGAAAAGAATCCCTGTTTGCTTTTGTGTTGAGTAAAAGAGTCAGGCATTTGCCCCCAGTAATGGAGGCATTGCTGCTTCTTGCTTGGCCATTGCACCACCAGATGTATCACATAAATACTCTAATGGATAGTGGTGGACGAGGAGCATAGGAGATAATCTGATGCAGGCAGATGCTAACAGTCAAGATTACTCAAACTGTATTGAAATTTCCTTTGCACCTGGCACTGGAGGTGTTAGCCATGCCAGTTCAATCCCCCCAACACAGATGTTCTTGTTGTACCACTTTGTATGTATAACATTTAGGTTTCTGCATAGCTTTGCCACAGTACACATTAAATACTGTAATCCAAAGATCACCCATTTATTAGTGCACCTGCATCTTCAACCAGATTTCTTTCATTCTTTTCAATGAATGCTCAACATTTTTCTACAAATGACACAGCTACAGGGTGAATAACCTTTTGGATCTGCCAAGCAGCTTAACAAAATGATGATGGTGATGATGATGATGATAAAAATAACAATACAGATCCCCCTCAAAAAACAAAAATCATTACTATTGCATGGAGGTAACGTGAACTATGTTGAAGCAAAAGATATGTTATTAACTTCTGTTCTAAGCTTTTTCTTTATTTTTCATTAGTGAAGAAGATATATAAGTAGATTATTTTTCACAAAGTTATATTCTCCTTGTTTTCTTCAAATAAGATTTTAGTAGAGCTTACCTCTTAAGGAGCAGGCTTTTCTGTATGTGAACCTCTGAAGCCCCCATTTTAAATTAATAGGAGTGGAGCTCTGTGCAGCTGAAGACCGGGTATGACCTCCTGAATATGGGATAAAAAAAAACCTTGGGAGGGAGGCAAGATCATTACTCTAGAGAATAGCTTTGTGTAGTGGCTGTCCTACTGAAATGGGGAAAGGGCATCAAAATGTTTTGATCTTATTTTTATAGTTGCAAGCAATGCCTATATCTTTCCAAATACTAATTTTGAAATACATCTCTCTATGAAAAGGAATTTCAATGCTACTTAATTTTGGTTTGGGGGAGATAGAACTGCTTTTCATTATTCATTTGAAACAAATAAATGTTTAAACATGAGCTACATTTTAAAAATTGATGAGTGGTGATGGTTTTCATAGTTTTTTTTTTCATCAGTAGTAAGTTTCCCAGGTTTATACTCAATGTCCTACTTATTTCCCACTCTGCATATAGCCACAATTATATTCTGTTCTCCCACAGAGAACAGAGAAACAATGTATGCCATTATATCAATATTACTCCGGTTACTTTGCAATTTCATTGTGTAGAATTAGAGGCTACCAAGAAGCCAGCTAATTAAGGGATTGAGTGGAAAGAATAGAATCCAAAAGGAAGAACGAAGAAGCAAAGAGTATAAGCGAAAGAATAAAATCTAGCCATATCCAGGAGGCTGTGAATGTCCTTTTGTTTATTTCTGACAAGTCTTGGAGCGCTAGGATAGGCCTGAACAAACACTAGCAGTGTATTCAGTGACTAGTTAAGAATCAAACTAGCTACAGAGGCTACCTACTGTGTACTCTTAAATCCCAAAATTAAAAACATAAAGCTAATACACATAAAAATGAAAAAAGGGGCCAACAAAAGGCAGTTTATTTAAACATTCTAAAATTAATGCAACTATTTTAATTTGGCACTCCTTCATTCAATAAATAAATACTAGCATAGGTGTATACACAGGCTTGAAGAAACATCAATCAAAAACTTAGAAGAAAGAGAGAAGGAGAATATGTATAAAGGGGGAGAAATCAGTTCCGTCTGGTAATCCCTGGCATCCGGTAAAATGAATGGGGGCTGTTTGGAGTAGAACTTTAACTCTCATTAACTCTTCCTGCTTCCTACTTCAAACATGAGGATTAAATAAAATATACTTTATCCTAGACTAGTCTTTGTTCTTTTTGAGTTTTTAGACCTTTTATACTGTACTTCTACCACAGCTTAAGAATCCAGAGTACTGGTACCCAATATCCCACTTCTCATTCTTAAGATATTTTTTCTAGTACAAAAATGTTTTTATTGTTAATGACATTAGCTGCAACTATTGAGTTCCTGTTCTGCGCCAGGCACTATAGTGATTGCGTTCAATATATTCTACCACTAGGCATTTGTATTTCATTTTACAGATGAAGAGACAGGTGCCTTCAAAGAATAAAGATTTTTTTCAAGGTCACGCTATTGATAACTTAAAGAGCAACAATCTAGACTCAGACTTCTATTATAAAACCTGCATGTTTGACTGCTATAAACTTTACTGAGAATTACCATAGAGTAAAATAGCCATTCTAACAGGTGTGAGGTGATACCTCATTGTGGTTTCAATTTGCATTTTCTTGATGATTAGAGATGTTGAGCAACTTGTCATATACTGATTGGTCATTGTATGTCTTCTCTGAAGAAATGTCATTAAAGTTCTTTGCCAATTTTTAAATTAGGTTATTTGTTTTTGCTAATGATTTGTAGGAGTTCCTTATATTTTAGATGTTAACTTTTTATCAAATATACGGCTTACAAATATTTTTTTTCCCATTCTGCTTAACATTTTTAAAAAAGTAAGTGGATTCCACATAAATCTGTAATTCTGAGACACTTGAATGATTGTAGGATCTGGCAACTCTGAGCCAACTTGCCCTTCTTGTAAATCTCCTTGATTTTAGGAGAACGCATGTCCTTTCCAATTCAACCAAGTCTTTGCCTAGAGTACTTCATTCCTGGGGCCAGTAAAATGTTTTGTTTTGTTTTTTCTAAAGAAGAAAATATTGACAGATTTAAAAAGTTGCAACAATTAAAATTTTCACAACATAGTATGGTATAAGTCAAACAGTTTTATGGACCAGATTCAGCCCTTGGCCAACAATTTGTGACTTTTGCTCTCTGAAGAAATGATGTAAGATGTTTCAAAGAAAGAGAGGTTTCTAGGTGTAACGACAGAGAAAAAAGAGGTTCTTCTGAGCCTGGTGGTGGAAGGGGTTACTGTGGGCGGGTCCCAAGAGCAGCGTAGAACTTCCCCATGGAAGTGTCTCAAGGAGAAGGTGAGATCCTTGGAAGGAAGAGCTGGGTGGCAGCCCCAGGACAAGTCTTAGTAGGTTTCCTCACTCCCACATGTGCAGGGCATCAGAACGCAAGTTTATATATCATGAATAACAGTAGCAATGACACACTGAGAATGAGAGGTTGCTTTCAGGTTTTCCTGGACTTTATACAATCTTTAGAGAGGAAATCAGCTGAGATATAATTTACTGATGGATTGGAATAATGGGAGCATAGAGGCAGAAGAAAGTTGATTAGCAGGAAATAAAAACAATATTTTTGTTGAACACCTAATGATGTAGGCATGTACACCACACACACACACGCGCGTGCATGACTTATTCAAATGCTTGAACTTTCTCTAAATAAAAGTACATTTCCTTATTTTAAGGAATTGCATGAAAGAAACTAACAGAGATAAAGAACAGAAAATATTCATAGTAATACCTTTTTCTCCTTGAATGAGTCCACCTGAGCATGCTCCCCTCCCATACCCATATCCCCATATTTAATATCTTTTTTGTGTGTGGAATTGTTGCCCTGTTGTTACAACAGGGGTCTTGAAAATTTCACAATGTTCCCAAACACTGGAAACTACTTTTTAGCCAGTTGACTAAGAACTTGAACGTTTTAGTTCTCATGGGCAAAGAGCCAATGAATATTTTTATGACAATTTAAGTCATATGAATGCCTCACGAAATCATAAACCCTATGTCTTCCTGGCAGCCTTTTATTTCTCAGTTTAAAGAAGGGGGAAAGAGTTGGGCTTATGTAATGATATCATGTAATGGTCAGTGTCTTAATCAGAGATGTCAAACTAATCGTTTTCTCACTCATTTTTATCTAGGTAGACACGTATATAAACACACTTAGAAGGTTCAGTTCACCAAGGATACTTGTAGAAACTGTGTAGAAGACATGCAATATGTCAGAACAACTAAAGCTTGTGGTCACATCAGAACAGAACATGCATTCTGTATTAGGCCACAGTACACAACTGTCCATGTGTTTAAATTTCAAATACTATAGCAGAGCATGTTGTAAACACAGTGCTGTCCTCATTTTAAAGTATGTGACTTAATATATATCAATGACTTCTCTGAATGTTAATTAGCTGAAAAAACATGATGGGTAATATTTTTAAGTACAATTGCATTAACTCATTTTCCTTCTATTTAGTTATATGCTCATCAATGAGTGTCATTTCCAGTTTTATATGTTCACAAATAGATGGCACTGGGAAGTTCAGTAAAAATGACAGGAGGATAAATATCCTGCAGCTCCCTGGGGAAGGTGAAAATGGAAATGACACTTAAATATCTTTCATTGGTGTTATTTGACCAGAAGTTCAAATTATCTAAATATTTCCGATTGCCAATTGACATACCAAGTTTTTCTCCGGCACACCACCATAGTCACAGTAATGTGCCTCATGGAAATAGAAACGCCATGTGCTTCATCTAAATCAGCTCTTCGTATCGCCCTTAGACTGATGGTATTTTCTAGGGCCCCTGTGTAGATGAATGTGCAGGGGATGCTCTGTAAAATGCAGACATATGACATTCATTTCACTAAGATGTGAACTGTGACCATAGAGTGATGGGGTTTACAACCTGGACAATTGCATCCACTGTCCTAAAGGTTTAGTGACCTTTAGGATCAGAAGCGTCTCTTGTCATCCTTGTATCCTAGCCAGCTATCTTCTGTTTAAATGCTTTAACACTAAATATTCCTGTTTGTGTATATGAGCATTTTCTGAATGTGGGTGAAAATTTGCTGCCCTTGGAATATATTCATTGTCAGAATAGAGTGCTGTAAGAATTAGGCAAAATCAAAATAAATATTTGTCTCCAAGTGCTGTTGTTGATTTTATAGCTAATTATTTGTCTCTTAAACCAATTTATTATTGGCTAATCCAATTATCATCATAAAGGCAAACCTTGTGATTGTTTTGTGTATTCTCTTTAACATAAGTACAGAAAAACTTTAGAGTATAGAATGAATAAAAGTTGTTGTCCCCCCACCCCTGCTAGTGTTCTTTCTGATACTGGCCCCCAAGCAGAGACTATTCGCACATCTGTTGGCTTTTTTTTTCATGTTGCACACATTTGCACCTTTTTTTTTAAATGTTGACTGAATCACTTAATTGTAGAGGAGCATTCATTTTAATGTAAATCTTACAGTATTACATGAGTGAATGTATGAAAATAGCTTGGAACAGTTTAAATTGGGCAGAATTCTGCTTTGATCATAATGTGCCTCTTCAGCATTAAAATAAACTTGCAACATATGCTGAAAAACATGTGTAATAACTAAGTGCCTCTTGCATGGTGACTTATCTGGGAAACATAAATCATCATTTAATAGAATTCAAAATTCATAAAATACTTCTAACAACTAACAATGTTATGATACAATTAGCATCTTATAATGACACATAAGTATGTGGCTATTTCTGATTTAAAGAAAGTCTTTTTAAATTTTATAAATCCTATAAGATTTTAATCACTTTCAGAAATATTTGAAAATAAAACATTTAATAAGCAACTATGTGATATTGTTACAGACTTCTAACTTTTTAATGCTATTTAAAAGATAGCATGTGTAGCAAAATGATTTCAATCTTTAGAGCAGTGAATAAAAACAATGAAGTTATCAATATTCCTAATTCATGATGAGATTGAGATGGCTTAATAATGACAAAGAAGTTTCCAACAAACAAAATGACTCAATAACAACAGTATTTAAAAATTACATTGATAAGATATTCTTACTTAATGACTATTATCTAAAGAATCTTTCCATCAGTATCCATGAGATGCAAGGAGGGGTTGTGGTATTGTGAGCCTAACTCTAGACACTCGCTGTGTAACTGTGGGCACAGAATTTGTTTTCTCTGGCTTCTTTTCCCCACCTGTAAAATCATATCAGTAAAGAACTTTTTGGGTTGCAAGTTTTGAAAAATCTAACAATGACTTAAGCATAGTTCTTAAGTAGCACTATGGATATATTAAATCATTAAAAAATGTAGAAAACTAAGTAGAGCCAGATAAATATAAAAAAAAACACTATTACATAAAAGATAATACATCAATGCTTACTTTTAGTTGAAAGGAATACATTTGTCACTCCAAGAAATTTTCTCTAGAAGCCTGAACCATTTTGTTTTCCAGCTAGTACTCACTGTAAAACAAATTCAAAGGTGAGTCTTTCTCTGTGAGACACTCATGTAAGACTCTAAGGAATGCTTCAGATGTACTCAATACAGTGCAGCACTGCCAATTCAACATCCACTTATTGATGATCTGTTCTGTGCCAGGTTGTACATTTGGGAAACTAAAAACGAAACAACAGCAAACTCCAAAGCAACACAATATATGTTTTTTACTCTTAAGATGATACATTAATTTGAAAGAGATATTCACATCTATAGATAAGGTTTGTCCAAGCTGTCCTTCATGTGGACTTTCAGAGAGATCTATGTGAATGTGCCCATATCTGTGTATCCTAAACCAAACTTCCTGTGTTCTCTACCTTCCCCCTTGTTTCTGTCCCCCCCACACACACTTTCCCTTATCTTGGTTATTGGCATTGCCATCGACTTCTCTCACAAGCCTCACCCTGGGCATCAACATGCCTCCTAACACTCCTCGCCTCCCAGGTCATGATGCCATCAGTTCTACCTCCTAAACAACCCTTCCTTCATGCACATGGTCACAGTGTTACTTTAACTCCTTGTCAGTTTTAATCAGGATTATATCTGTGCTTCCCTAATTGAACAACCTGCTTCTTAGCTCATTTCTTTACAATCCACCTTCCACAAGACTCACTAAATGTTCTTTTTAAAATGCAATCTAATCACTTCTCTACTTAAGCTTGGAAATCTCAACTGGTCCTCAGTCAACTAGAGGGAAAATCCAAACTCCTAAGCAAGGTTTATAAGGCTTTTCATGACTGAGTCCCCATTACGAATTTGCCTTCGGCATCCTCAGTTACAGGAAGACTTTCTCTAAATTCCTCCCAGTCCAAGTCCCCCCACTCCCAGCTGTCATTCATAGCATTAAACACTTTCCATTTCTAGCAATGTGTGTTTTGAGTATGTGTCTATTGTAGCAGTGGTTATACTACATTACATTTTTTTACGTGTCAGTTCTCTTAAGGATTCTGACATTGTTGAAGTTAGGGACTGGTGACTTCATTCACATCCATCTCAGTTACCTCCCAGTGTCCCTGGCATGTACAGTTGGCTCTGCATGTCCAAGGGTTTCACATCTGCCAATTCAACCAAATAGGGATCGAAGATTTTCTTTAAAAAATTCCAAAAATTTTATTTCCAAGCAATACAGTATAATAAATATATAAATAGCATTTATATTGCATTAGGTTTTATAAGCAAATACTATGCCATTTTATATAATGGAGTTGAACATTTACAAATTGTGGCATCTGAGTAGGCCCTAGAACCGATGTCTGGCAGATACTGAGGGTCAGTTATATTGATTTACTGAGCATCTCTTTGATGTTTAACTTTGTTTTATGAAATAAATGGATAAATGAACAAATGAATGTTAGGTAGTATTATGAAACAATATGCATGATATAGCAAGATAAATATGGAGATCAAATTTACATGAGGAAAATAAAAATTCTGGCCAAATTTGGATGGAACAAACTCAGATATTCAGAAATGCATAATAACTGTGTCAAAATGGTCAATACTTTTGCCTGTACTGTAGGAAAAAATCAGAGTTGCACTAAAATGTTGATAATGAGCATGCTCAACAGTAAAGAGCTCTCATATGGTCCATTAGGTAATAAGATGACCAAAGTGCAAAATGATGTGTCATTTTTTAAGTGCTTAGCCTTGCACCCTGGGGCCCACCCTATGTGAATGTTTGATTCTGCAATTGTTGCCTCACAGGGTAAGTTGAGTGCCAAAAGGGTCATAAAGATATTGTGTTCTTATAAAATGTAGCAGTGGGTTAGTGACATAAGAGAAAGCATTACAGAAGAGATGCTATTAAACTGAACCTTAAAGGACTAACAGAGTTTAAATAGGGAAGGAAGGAAAAGTTTCATATTACTGGGGTGCACACAGTGCCAATCAGGCCTAATTAGTGAAGAGAAGATAATAGTTTGGACAAGATGTAAAAATTTACAGGAAGAGTATTGGAAATAAAATTAAGATTTTGGATAGCTGACTGCCAAAGTTTTAGCTCATTAAGGAATACAAATCAATTACAGGTGTCACTGAAGGAGAGTGACACCACCAAAGTACAATGAGGACAAGGAATCTGCCAGTAGTAAGAACTGGAAGCCATGTCACTCAGGTGACATTTAGTTGCAAGGGAAAGAAACCCAATTCAACTGGCTAAACAAAACCAGACCATTTTTATTTTCCATGTTTAAATTTGAAATGACTTCACAAGATATCAAAATAGATATATTTGCTTATATATGTGAAAAATCCATGATTACATTCAGGAATGGCTGAATCCAAGTGGTCAAAGAAATTATTAATAAAAATCAGAGTGGCTATTCCCTCATGGGCTCCCAATTTCTGCCCAGTTCTGACCCTACAGTGAATGTGCACTTTTTGCTTTCAGTGATTATATTGAGTCTCTGTTTATGTCTTGCTTACCACTATGTACTCAGCAACTAGCCTAACAACAGATACATATGATTTTAATATTTTAGAACACTTTTTCTTTTGACACTTTTTTAAATTTCTGAGATTATAATAAACATGTGGTAAAAAACAAATATCTTGTTTTATAATATTGCTACTCAGAAATCTAATAAAATATATACTTTGTCATCACTACTATTATTTCCAAAGTCATTAAGCAGTAACCTAGCAAAGTAATTGTACTGATAACCTAATAAGGAGCTTCCTTAGAGTGTGCTGCTACCAGCCCCGTCATACTGTAGTTTTGTTCTGCTTACCCATTCAGTCCACTGAACTTTTCATTCTGCTACACCTTGTGCCTAGGATACCGGGGCACCATCTCTTCATCCCCATTGCTTGTGGAAGGAAGGCCTCTCTGGTTATTATTTTTTGTCCTGAAGTTCACAATGAGCCCAGTCCTGTCCCAAGAAGCCTGCAGAGTGCTGATCTATTTGCTCTGCCCCCCTTTGATTTCATGGTGGAAAGGTACTTTGCTTTACTCTGGAAATGTAGGTTTTGTTGGACTGATGTAAATGCTGTGGGTAATGAAATCTTGAGTCTCTGACTCCAGAGATTCTTGTTTTCTGCCAGCCTCCCGCCAAACTGTGGAGGCCCACTTCTGAGCTTCCAAGAGAGGTAAAATCTGCGACACTTCACTTCTTGATAATGGTGTGAATTTCCATCAAGTAAACATCTCTTCTCACCTGGGTCCTCCCTAGACCCCGCTTGCTGATTCTTTCTTACTGCTCCTGTTTCCAGGCTTTAGAATTCCCTTTCTTTTTGTTGAAGGTCCATGAAAAACAGATTTTTTTTTTTTACTTGCAACTCAAATGAACATTTCTTTATAATTCTGTTTAGTCCTAAATGCTAATTTTAAAAATTAGTTGAGTAAAAGGAAAGAACTTCCTTTTACTGTGGAGTACCCTGAAAAATTCAGTCTTTTAGCCTGTCCCCACACTTTTTAAGCCCAAAGGTATGAATTTATCAGTTTCTTTCTCAAATAGCAGTTGTATGGCTGAGATGAACATTTCAAAGTATGTGCAGGGACCAAAATGAATTCCTCAACTTATTTTCCGTAGGCTTGTTGGTCTGTTTCACACCTGATGACCTTAGTTAGGTGATCCATATCAGAGAGAAGTTGTGATTTCATTTGTAGCATTTTCTCAGGAATACCCCCTTTTCACCGGACGGATGTAGACCTGTGAACCTGTCAAACAGAAACCACTAGTAGGTATTCTCTGAAATGTGTTTTCTCAGTTATACAACTGTTATTGGAGAAACAAACCTTTCTAATAATATTTTTCCAATGACATTGATAGTCATTCTGCATTTTTACCGAAGAGAAAAAAATTAATAAGAAGGCTCTGCACAGGAACTTTAAACTATCTGGTAAAAGTGGCGATCAGTCCAAACACATTAAAATTCTATTTTCTTTTACAAGTGTTTGCTGCAGATGACCCCCACTGATCTTAAATATATTTCTGTATCTGTAACTGAATAGAGGTTTTCCGTACAGCAGGTTCTAATGGCACTCTGGCCTATAGCCAACAAGGCACTGAATAAGGCTATTTTTAAAATACAGAAACTGGGAACAGCTGCAGCAATCAAATTTGATAAAAACAGAGAGGAACTTTGCTTTTTTTTTTTTTTTTTTTTTACGGTTTGTCCAAGTTTAGACTTCTTTCATAGAACTGCTTTTGTTCTGTTGTATTAAGGGCTACAAGACCAATACAGTGAAGCCCTTTTAAACAAATAAGTTTTAAAAGAATGTGACTAAATAGAATAATTTTTTCTTTCTAAAGAGTGTCAGTGCAAAAATATTATAAACTAGTTTTTTAAAGGATAGATTTCTTATAAGAGGAGGTAGGAGAAGAATGTGTTATATATTAGTAAAATTTGTACCATAAAAGAGGTTTGGCTTCCCCAACCCCCAAAGCAACTTCTTGAAAAGGGAGATAAATCCTCAGTTTCTCAGTGTTGGAAATCTGAAAGTTTGCATTGAACTTCTCTTATGTTCACCAGGGTTGTTAGCGACGAAGGTACTTTGAATGTTCCCTTTCTACTTTCCACATTACTATCACTCATGAATGTTTCTGTACTTTGTAAAAAGCTGGATTAATATGAGTGCAGTTCTTTTATAAAAAGATAAAATGACATGCGTTTTAAAATGTAAAGGAAAACTTTTTCACAGAGACCTTTTGTATTTATCTGAATTCCCTCAACATGTCTATATACAAGGGCTTATTCTTTATTTTTAAAAAATTCAAGCTCTTTGGAAACTTGTCAGTACATGATTAATAAGCATCATGAGGTGAATAGATACTGAAAATCTCCTCCACAGCTGTAGGTTGCCAGCTCTCTCTTCTAAGTGATTTCACGTGTTGAATGGATATATCCTCTAACTTTATAATTGACGTGACAAAGGATATTGTATTTCTTATAAGTATTTACAAATGGGATTAATTTAAAATCCCATCCAAATAAAACTACTTATGTCAACATTAATTCAATTTAGTAATCCAAAATGTAATATAATTCTTTTTCTGTAGCCATAAAGTCCTAAAATGAAATTATCTTACTGGAGAAGAAAGGAAAAAAGGGTGGATATATACAAAATAGAAGAATTCAGGTGTATACTAAACTGTACTAACTTGTTAACATGTAGCCTATTAGATATGATATTCTATCTGTCTACAATGTATTTATAAGGTGGGGGAAAAAGTGAAAAACACATTAAGCAGAATCTTCTCTGACTTGAATAATTTTTTTCCTAGAGGCATTGATGATTCAAGAGCCACTTATCTGAGGCAATGATGATACTGTGTTGTTAATGCTTGAGACCATACCAGTTCCTGTCTCAGTTCTTTTCTCATGCCCTGCTCTGTTCATGGGGATCCTCAGTCCTTTCTTACAGCAAAACTCCTTAAACACACACCCTGTTCTACCCAGAAGCTGTTAGCATTCCTCTTTTGCAAAGCCTTGACCTCAGCAGATTTTACAGGGTTCTTAAGCAGAACACCAATATTTCAGTATATAATTTCATATTTTCCAAATATCAAAAACTTCTAAGTGACAGTGACTGGGATTTAATCTATTTAGTCATGTAACCTCTTTTCTGAAGATATACTTACTGCCAGGAGACTGAGATTTACTTCTGACCAGCAGTGTGCTTTTATGCAAGCGGTCTGCGAAAGCACAATAGCCCCAATATAATAGAATCTCTCAATCTCTTGCTAGGAGCACAATATTTGTCTGTTACCAAGATAAACTGGGTGTAAAAACCAGATCTGTGGTTTTTAGTGTGAATTACTATTTTTAGTGTAAATTACTATTCTTTATCATTCTGTTGCCCTTGTTTTAGTTTTTAGCATTAAGTGTATATGCGAGCTTAAATCCATTGCCCTGTTTTATTTTATTTTATTTTTTTATTCTTTTATTTTTTATTTTTTGTATATTTTATTGAGTATGCTATTAGAGTTGTCTCATTTTTCTCCCCTTTATCCCTTCCTCCCTGCACCCCATCCCATCATCCCCAAGTCAACATTTTCCCACCACCACTTTCCGCAGCCCCACCCCTCCCCACCTCCCACCCTCAATCCTTCCCCCATTTGGCTTTGTCAGTGGGTCCTTTATGCATGTTCCTTGATGACCCTGCCCCTCCTTTTCCCCTATTATCCCCTTCCCTCCTCCCCTCTGGTTATGGTCAGTTGGGTTTTCATTTCAATGTCTCTGATTATATTTTGCTTGCTTGTTTATTTTGTTGATTAGGTTCCACTTATAGGTGAGATCATATGGTATCTGTCTTTCACTGCCTGGCTTATTTCCCTTGGCATAATGCTCTCCAGTTCCATCCATGCTCTCGTGAAGGGTAGTAGCTCTTTCTTTCTTTCTGCTGCATAATATTCCATTGTGTAAATGTACCGTAGTTTTTGATCCACTCATTTATAGTTGGGCACTGAGGTTGCTTCCAATTCTTGGCTATTGTAAATTGTGCTGCTATGAACCTTGGGGTGCATAATTTCTTTTGGACTGGTGTTTCAGGATTCTTAGGGTATAATCCTAGCAGTGGAATTGCTGGGTCAAAAGGCAGATCCATTTTTAGTTTTTTGAGGAAATTCCATACTGTTTTCCACAGTGGCTACACCAGTCTGCATGCCCACCAACAGTGCACTAGGGTGCCCTTTTCTCCGTATCCCCACCAGCACTTGTTTGTTGATTTGCTGATGATAGCCATTCTGACTGGTGTGAAGTGGTAGCTCATTGTGGTTTTAATTTGCTTCCCTCTGATGGCTAGTGATGCTGAGCATCCTTTCATATGTCTCTGGGCCCTGTGTATGTCCTCCTTGGAGAAGTATCTGTTCAGGTCCTTTACCTATTTTTTAATTGGGTTGTTTGTCTTCCTGGAGTGGAGTTGCATGAATTCTTTATATGTTTTGGAGCTCAAACCCTTGTCTGAGATATCATTGGCAAATACATTTTCCCATACAGTTGGTTCCCTTTTCATTTTGCTGATGTTTTCTTTAGCTGTGCAGAAGCTTCTTATTTTGATGAAGTCCCATTTGCTTATTCTTCCCTTTATGTCCCTTGCTCTAGGGCACATATCAGTGAAAATATTGCTGCATGGAATATCTGAGATTTTCCTACCTATGTTCTCCTCTAGGACTTTTATGGTGTCATGACTTATATTTAAGTCTTTTATCCATCTTGAGTTGATTTTTGTGTGTGGTATCAGTTGGTGGTCAAGCTTCATCTTTTTTTCATGTAGCTGTTCAGATCTCCCAACAGCATTTGTTGAAGAGGCTATTTTTACTCCATTCTATGCTACTGACCCTTTTGTCAAATATTGATTGACCATAGAGACATGTGTTTATTTCTGGCCTCTCTATTCTGTTCCATTGGTCTATCTGTCTGTTCTTATGACAGTACCAGGCTGTTTTGATTACAGTGGCCTTATAATATAGTTTGATGTCAGGTATTGTGATTCCTCCGACTTTGTTCTTCTTTCTCAAAATTTCTTTGGCTATTTGGGGTCATTTATAATCCATATAAATTTTTGAAATGTTTGTTCTATATCTGTGAAATATGTCATTGGTATTTTAATAGGGATTGCGTTGAATCTATAAATTGTCTTGGGTAGTATGGATTTTGATGTTGTTAATTCTTCCAGTCCATGAACATGGTATATGCTTCCATTTATTTGTGTCTTCCTTAATTTCTTTCTTCAGTGTTGCGAAGTTTCCTAAGTACAGGTCTTTAACCTCCTTGGTTAAGTTTATTACCATGTTTTACTTTAATTTTATTGTTTTTTCATGTGTTTTTCATATTTCATTGAAACTAAAATCAGGGAATGGTATAACTATGCCATTATATTCTATATTATATTTCAAGAAAACTAATTTTCACATTGGTTCTGGAAATAGAATGTGAAGACTACATAGTCATATGTAAAGTAATCTAGCACTGCCCCCTAATAAACTGGATTTTCATTTGGGTTTTTTTTTTTAATTGTTGATACAGCTTAATTCTTAGGAGAAGGGTGGGTGGTCTTTCTGGTGACTTCACCCCCCATAGCACCCTGTTAGGACCCAGGGTGCTCCTTCAGAAACTATTCAGAATTTGCTGACAATTGCCAGCCATCATTCCTGAGCATTGCTTGGCTTAGAATGGAGCTTATATGAGGAGACAAGTGAGGTGGCTTTGTTTACGGAGGAGGGCAGAAGAGGCTTGGTGCTGTGAAAACATCCCTGCAAACACTAATAGCTCATTAACACAGAAAATCAGCCACAGCCTTTAGTCCCTCCACAAAACAAGAACAAACTCACAGAAGAATCCAGAAGCAGCAGTGTTCCAATTCATGGCTAGCTTGTGCTCATAAACTCTCTGCTTACATTTACTTTAATACACATTGTCAGTTGCAGAAGTAGATTGCTGTGGGAAAGTCTTTAAGCTGGTTCTTTATGATCCTCGTGAATGAAATGCTATGCGTCTCAGATTGTGTGTTCCTGGGGTGAAGATCACTTTTCAAGTACACCACAACAGTGTGATTTGAAGGCCCCAAACCACTTTGGTCACAATAAAGGAGGTTGTTGACAATATGCCACACTGTGATTTCTGGTCTTTACTTTTTGAAGATTCATTTAGGGAAGTTCGGAATTTTAGAATGAAAATGCATAGTTATAGTCAGCTCTAGCCAGTTGTTTTCAAAAACCAGATGGCTTTAAAAGAGATGATCATATCCATTCTTTAAAAGTCATTTTTAAGACAAGCATGTGATTCTATTTTATGTACATATCCTGTATATGTACTTTAACCCCTTATCTTTTAGATTTCAACAGGAAATGGGATATTTTACACTGCTACATTTTTCAGCTAACTCTAGTTAATCCATTTACATACCAAACTGATCTTTTTAATTTTTACATTTTAACCATTTGGGATGAAAAATTTTCCCAAAAGTATTTTACTTTTCTTAGCCTTCTTATAGAGATTTTTCAGAGTATAATTCATATATGATCCCAGTAGTCTTTGTAAATGAGGGTTATATTTTAATTTGGTGAAACCTGAAACTATTTAGTGGTAGGATAATTGGCAGTACCACTTCAGATTCCAGTTGTATGGAATCTGGAGTCAAGTATACCTAGTTGGAAAACGAGATTTTCAAGTATATGTGAAGACTTGGATAAGTAACATAGTTTTCTCATCAGTAAAAGGAGGAGATTAATATCAGCCTTAAATGATTGTTATGAGTCTTAAATGGAAAAATGTCTGTAAGTCCCTGAACAGAGGGCTGCCAATAGAAAGCATATAGTGTGTGTGTATATATATATATATCCTTGCCATTTTTTGATATACCTATAATTGCATAATATTTTCCCTAAGGTGTTAAAAGTCTGATTTAATGTTTATATATGTATATGGTAAAAGAGAGAGCCCATATGAATAAAATTTTGCTTTAGTTCTCTCCACTCACCCCCTTTTCTAATTTGCATTTTCTAATTTATGGAAGTCCAGGGAAACAGTTATTTATGCTTGTGAGAAATCATCTAAAGCAATGGACACATTAAGGAAGAACCCTCAAAGCATTCACTTTGGTGGATGGATTTCATATATATATATATATATATATATACACACCTGGGGTTTTTAGAAGTTTATCCTGGATCCTCAAGCGTGTTTCTAATAGCTGCTAGATAATAAAACATGACTGGAAGATATAGACTGGAAGACTTCTGAGTGTAGACTACCCACACTCAGAAGATACAACTCTATAGCTAGCTCTGTCTCACTGTGGCCCACTAAGGACCTACTAGATGATGTAATTAACAATCTATAGTGATTACAAAGGGTTCCTTATGAGTCAAAGAGTGTAGCCCAGGACATGACCTCCCGCAGTGTTGTGGTATTTTGCTGAACACCAAGCACAAAGGAGTATGCCCCGCCCCGCCCCCTTCCTCTCACTTCAGGACACACTATATTCTATGAAATGCTGAAATGTTACAACCCACATTCAGTCTGTGTTTGCAAAGCATCCTTTTCTGTTCCTTCACATATGGTAGTCTGAAACAATTATATAATGAGACATATTACAGGACATAACTGTCAAAAATGATGAGATTAAACTATGAATATATGCTACCCACTTATTAGCTGTGTTGCTTCTGTGCTATGGAATCTATATCTTACCCCTGATTTTCAGATTTTTTTGCACTCATATCCCCTGATTACCTGTGTAACAAAGTAGTGAGGCACAAACAACATTAAGCTAACTATTGACAACGTCTAGGGTAAATTAAATTCTAAGGTAGGGTTTCTTACCATTTTTGTGCTATAGTCCTTTTTAGTAAGCCTGGCGAAATCTACAGACTTCTCAGGGCAATGTTTTAAAATTCATAAAGATATATACTGGCTAAAAAATTCTATTAAAATGTCATTAAAATTTTGGTTTAGCTAAATATGAGCTTCTTTATTAATAAATTAACTTTTAAAAACCTCAGAAGACCCTTGGCCAGTGTGGCTCAGTTATTTGGAGTGTCATCCCATTAAACTAAAATGTCATGGGTTCAGGTCCCAGTCAGGGGACCTGCTGCTTTGATTGCAGGTTCAGTCCTGGTGAGGGCACAAACGAGAGGCAACTGATCTATGTTTCTCTCACATTGCTGTTTCCCTCTTTCTCTCTCTCCCTCCCTTCCCCCTCTAAAATCAATAAACATGTCCTCGGGTGAGGGTTTTAAAAAAAAAATCTAACAGAGGATCAATAAGTATTAAAATTTTAAAGTGATAGTATAAATAGCTTTTTGAAAAACTGCAACAACTATAATGTGCAAAGGCAGCAATTTTCAACAGGTGTGCAGCAAGAATTTCTAAAACATGGCAATTCCTGGTGATTTAGTTAGGGACACTGATATCTTTTCCCTTTGATTGTCAAATTAAAAAATGACAACAGCCAACACAACAATAGCCCTCCAGTATGAATGCCCTGTCTGGAACCTTAAATATATAGGTCATATAATAGAGTTGCAACTTCTTGGTCACGTCACATAAGGTCGTGTCTGATTGGTTAATTCTTGGTACCTGAAATCCTTGTATGCAAGTGTAATCACCTGATTTTTTTTTAACCACTTCGCAGCAACAAGGGTAGGTAATTACTATTTCATTGCTACTACTATTATTGTTATTATTATTATCATTTATAAATCAATCAAAATGACCCCTGTTTTTTGTCAGATCAATCAACAAAAAATGTATTTTGGGTGTGCCGCTGAATTTCGTAATTAGTTTGTGTTTGCTAGGAGATGAAAAGTGTTGCAAATTGCTATGATAAGGAACTGTCAGTGACAAAGTCACAGGTATTTTTTTACCACAACTATGATTTCTTTCCTAAACATGTACTTGAAACATATGCTTATCTTCAACTACATCTTAGTGTAAATAAAATTGTGTTTTTCTGCATTCAGAGCCTCTGACCCTGTGTTGAGAATCTTGCTCTAATATGACCCCATTTGAGTTATTTCATAAAGTTTCTTCCTTCTGAAGCACCTATTCTTTCCATTTTAAATATGAAAATACCAAATTTGTCAGATTCTCTTGCCTCTGTTACCCCCGTGAAGCCACTGGGAAACACATGTTAACACTTTCAGAAAAGTACTCTTTTTCCCTGATCCAAAACAGCATCTTCCTTAGGATAGATGAACACTTCAGAATATCAAGATGTAAGTTTCTCAATACTTGGTAGGTGACTGATAGAGGTGGAGCTGACTCTCACCTGGATGTTCAGGTCTGGATATAGCTTCTGCCTTCCTATCTGTAACTCTACTTCTTTTTCTCACACTCAAGAAAGCCAATCAGGATGCAACAACTACGCTTAATGTTGAACGTTAAGCTCCTCTAGTTTCTTTGTCATAAAGCTTGTGGAAACTTGGGCATTTCCTGATTAATAACAAGCTGATTGTGAAAAACCTCACAGTATGAGAGTGTGGTGAGACTCCATGGTTGAGAATACCTGCTCTATGCAGAGATACGTACGCTGAGGTATTTGACCTTTCAAGCCATTGGAATGCCAGCTGACAGTTATAGTAACCACAGTAAAGTGAAAACCTCATAGGTCTGAACGAGTTAATGTTTCTCCTAATCAGAGGTTGGCACTTTTTTCTCTAAAGGTCCAGATCGTCAATATTTTAGGCTTTGTGTGCCATATGGTCTCTGTGGCAACTACTCTGCTATTGTAGTGTGAAAGCAGACGTAGGCAAAAACCTAAAACGAGTAAGTGTGGCTGTGTTCCAATAAAAACTAATTTATGAACACTGAAATTTAAATTTTACATAATCTTCAGATGTTACAATATATTACTCTTTAAAAAAACATTTTTAACCCACAAGCCATACAGATCTAGGCATCAGGACAGACTTAGTCCTTTGGGCTATAGTTTGCTACTCCTACTTTTAGCTGTGAAATCAATAGCCAGGTAGCAAACCAATTAAGTAAGTTCATTGGTTGCTTATGACCTTGCAAGCAATCCTGCACTTAATATAAATTTTAGCTAGAATGAGAGGTGAGAAAGCCTTTGATATTTTAGATGTAACCACACATAGGAACAGAGTTCAAAGCTATATAGCTAGAAACTATCTTAGTCTGAAAGCAATCAGACCCCTGATCTCAAAGACAGTATATAACGGGCATCAATCGTACCCAGACGTTGCAGACTATTGTATTTTAAAAAGTGAAAGTGTTATGGGAGAAAATTTGTGCAGCCCAAATTTAGAGTTTCTTTTTCGTTTTTTTCCAAACACCGAATTAAAAGGAATATGGTATTTATTTACTTTTACCAAAGAAATATACCACTATTTCTATGCAATTTTTGTGTTAGCAAGAACATGAAAGTTTGAAAGCCTAGGTCTTCTAACTCCATAATAAATATCTTCATTAATGATTACTAATGGTAGGATTGAATGCCAGGACATATTTTCTGGGAGAAAAACAAAGACAAATTAAAAGAAAGAAAAAAATTAGAAGGAGGGTGGTAGACTGCAGCAATATGGTGTGGGTGTAGAAAATCCCTATGATTCATTGAAAAGTTAGAGCTCACAGATTTACTTGTTGTGAAAAAGTGCTTCATTTCTTGTGGAATAGTTCCCATAAACCATATCATTGCAAAAATTAACATAAAATTCACCTACAAGGTACAGCACATATAATGCCCTTTTTAATTACAAAAGCTTTTCAAAATCATAAGTATGTAATTCGGTAACATAACAATATCACACAGAAACACACTGTATGAAATTTTAGGTGAAATGTTCAAATTAGAACTGTAAATTATTACACCCATATTATTACCATACCAACCACACTCAAGTAGGCATTACTTCTACCGGACCCTATATTTAAGAATCAAGCAGTGCAAAAATATAATACTAAATATGAACTTCAATGTTGTTGTTGTAGTGGTTGTTTTATAAATATCACCAGACACACATCTGGGGTTTTTGTGCTTGCCACAGTGTAGGTTTCTGGTTGACATATCTAAGAAATGCGTACATTAACACCCAGGCTATAGAGCCAAGCAAATTTTAGTGCCGGCTACAGCTGAAAGAATATGTTTCCATTCCTGTCCATCTGTTCTTGGCGACACACATTTAAACTAGAAACACGGAATAAGTTTCATGAGAAATAAGTCTAAATAGGGTTTAAAACAGCAAGGTAAATGCTCTGAGTTTTTATGACTTGTCAACTTTAGATTTTGTGGCTAGAAGGTTGTTTTTACTTAGAAAAATCTCATGCTGTAGCTATAACTTAAAGTTTAAGAAAACAGATTTTTTTAATCAGTTCACTTAAAAAATACTTGGTCGCACTTTCCATTTGAAGGGCTTATATTAAATTTGCCAGTGATCATGAACCTAACAAACCTTGGGATTTCAAAGTGCTATGGCCACACACTTGAACTACACTGAAAAGGTGTCACCTGCGTCTCTGAACTTCATGCTAAAAGGGGTTCATTAGTGGGGAACGAAGGTTTGCCATGCCAAAAGGAGTCCATATGAAACACACTGGCTTTTTTTTCTTCAAGTAGAACCTCAGCTACGAACAGGTATTATTACATGATCACCTTGTATAATCATCATACCGCCCGCTCTATGGCACAACCTCCAGCTTTTTCTGCTGCTAAAGCAGTATTAAACTACTTATTTACATTTTAAAACTCATAAGAATATTAAAATAAAAGGACCACACAGCGCACCTAGAGCATCCCCTCCAAATCCGAGGTTTGAGCGTTCTGAGCCCGGCGGTAGACGGACGGTCTGTGCGCCCAAGCTGGGCTCTGGGGAATTCTGCCACTCGGGGCGCAGCCTTTGCTTTCATGGGGAGTCAAAAGTCCTTCCCAACCTCCCTTCCTGTGTAGGAGGCATTTCTATTATTTTTTAAGTCTCCCTTTTGATATGGCTGATTTATCAAATGTGGCAGGGTGGTTATGCATCAAAGTGTTTGGGTTCAGACTTTGGCTCTGGCACTTCAGGTATATACATCTGAATACATTAGTTAACCTCTCTAATTTTCAGCTCCTCTGTCTAAAAATGGGAATAATCTTATTCGTGTTAAAATGGTTTCAGGTGGAACAAACGAGATGATATGTAAAAATGATTACTCCAGTGACAGGCACTTAGTAAACACTCAACAAGTAATGCCAATTACTATTGCCTCTTATGCTGTCCTCTGTTAAAAAATAAATTTAAAAAGCCCTGGCTGGGTAGCTCAGTTGGTTAGAGCATTGTCCCAATATGCCAAGGTTGCGAGTCCAATCCCAGGTCAGGGCACGTACAAGAAGCAACCCATGAATGCATAAATAAGTAGAACAACAAATTGATGTTTCTCTCTCTGTCTCTGTCTCTGTCTAAAATCACTAAGAAAAAAAAAATTTCACTGTACTAATTATATAGTCTACTCCCAAATAGTATTTTCATAGCTTATAACTATCATAAAAAACATTTCAATAAATTAATATTGTTTCTAGAGCTTCTGCACAAAGTCACCTAAAACTCTGGACAAGTCACTCAATGATTTAGAGACTGCAGTCTTATCTCTAAACTGAGAACTTCAACTGCCTGATCTCTTAGGTCTTTTGTTGGAGTAATTTAACAAAATCGTATTTGACAGCACATCCTCATACTTTATTTATAGTGCTGAAGTGTGTATTCACTGCCAAATGTCTGATGTGGGATGTATAAATGTGCCATATATACATGTGGAATAACATTAAGTTTGTTGATGTTGAGAACTACTGGTATATTTTTTGGCATTATTTGGCTCCAAATCCATTCTTCCCATTTTGTTTTAGAATAAGCTGACAGCAAATCTTTTCCCACAGTACCTCCTGGTTTAGTTAAACTTAGAGTTTCATAAATAGGCCGTCTTTTCATTACTTTCAGTATCCAAGACAGAGCAGCTTTCTTTGTGAAGTAGCTTTTATTTTTCAGTTCCATCATATCTGATGTCATTAAACCGAACACATGTGCCTATGCGCTGTAACTTACAAGGCTTCTGCTTTCTTTCAGATCTGAGTGATCAGCTGCTGGAGGTGGTCGGCTTGGAAGGAGCCATGGAGATGGGGCAGATATACACGGGACTAAAAAGTGCTGGGCGGCGGCTGGCTCAGTGCTCCTCCGTGGTCATCAGGTAGTTCTTTCTCTGTAGTTGAAAAAGGGGGTTAACATGGCATAGCTACAAACTAATTAAAAGTATGCAGGAGACATAATGATGTTTGTCTTATTTGTGCCTCAAATCATTAATGATTACTACTGATATATTTCAAAATACTGCAAATGGGCCGATTTTACAAAGCTTGGGTTAGCTGTTGCTTATCAGGTTCATTGAGATTAGATACTCTCTTTTTGAGAACATAGATGCAGTTCTAACATACAAATTTCATCTCCTCCGATCTGGGTCACACTCAGTTTAGTTTACTGAAGCACTGAAGTATCTGCTGGGCAAATTACCCAATGAGAACACTGTTGAAGCATTATTAACTTAAATTCTTTCATGGACTAAAGTGCCATTAAACACTTTTTTCCCAGGTTTGCAATGTGGGTTTGCATGAAAACAAGGAGCCTCTTCCATCTGTAGGAACTCTGATTTTGCCATTAAATATATACCCTACTTTTTGGGGGGTTTTTTGACATCAGAATTTTTGTTTCTGTCATCACATTTACCAGAAAGCTCTTAACAGCCCTGTAATCAAGGTGCCTTTCAGGGTATTCATTAATAAACAAGAGTTGAAGTTCCTTTTAAAATAGATAACTTTAGAACCTAGCTATTACTGTATTTACATTTTCTGGTCTTATTGTCTGATATCTTATGGGTATAGTCTGTTAGGTAAAGTATTTTAGTGTTGTATTTAAAGGAAATATTTTCTTCCAGGACTAGCAAGTCATTACCAATGCAGATTGATGGGGAACCCTGGATGCAGACCCCATGCACAGTGAGTAGAGAAGTTGAAATTCAGCATCATTTTTGCTTTTGCTTATTAAGTGTCATATACTCCTAAAACTAATCACATACTTCTATATCTAAATAAGCCTAATAGTTAAGCTTTGGACCTATCACCAGGTATCATTTTTTTCCTTATTTATATGACGGAACTATTGCATTCAGGTTCTAGGCATTGTATGCCCTTGACAATGATTTAGCTGTGGAATGAATGTTTGTGTTAGCCTAAGTATAACCTTTCAATACCACAGATCAATTATATAGTCTGGAACTAAACAAAATTGATCAAGTTTCTCTTAACCTTTCTTGTTCTTATTTCAGAACAGCTTATGAAAAAATTATATATGAGGCCTTTAGACAAAAGTCCCCCATCTGTTCTTTTGCCTCCATTTGGGGATCTGTGAGCTTCCTTCTCTGTAGAAAAATTCCCCTTATAGTTTTCTCCATAGTGATGTATTATTCAAGTCAGGCATTTATACCCTTCAAAGTTTCTATTTTCATTTGTATAGTGAATATTTAATTACATTTTAAAAATACGCTAGGCACCATAGTTGGCACTAAGAATGGGAACATGACCATACTCAATAATAAAACACCAGAAAAATACAAAAGGGAATAGACCATTATCAATAATATAATGTCTTACTTCTGATAATAGTAGATTAAATAAATGTAAATTGACATATAGGCATAACTTCAGATTATAAGAGTCATGAAAATACAAGGCAAAATAATGAAGAGGAACTGGATAGAATATAGAGGATACTACTTTAGATCTGTGGATCTGGGGACATCTTTGAAAGAGGAGTCAGTAGTATCTGTCCTTCACTGCCTGGCTTATTTCACTTAGCATGATGCTCTGTAGTTCCATCCATGATGTTGCAAAGGGCAGGAGCTCCTTCTTCCTTTCTGCTGCATAGTATTCCATTGTGTAAATGTACCAAGTTTTTTGTTCCACTCATTTACTGATGGGCACTTAGGTTACTTCCAATTCTTGGCTACTGTAAATTGTGCTGCTGTGAACATTGGGGTGCATAGGTTCTTTTGAATTGGTGTTTCAGGATTCTTAGGGTATAATCCCAGCAGTGGAATAGCTGGGTCAAAAGGCAGATCCATTTTTAGTTTTTTGAGGAAATTCCAAACTGTTTTCCTAATCAGCAAAATAAACAAGGAAGCAAAATATAACCAGCAACACTGAAATAAAAAACAAACTGACAGTAACCAGAGGGGAGGAGGGAGGGTGATGACAGGGGTAAGGGAGGGAAGGGTCATCAAGGAACAGGCAGAAAGGACCCATGGACAAAGCCAAAACAGGGGAAGGATTGAGGGTGGGAGGTGGCGGTGGGTGGGGCTGGGGATATTGGTGGTGGGAAAATGTTGACAAAAACAAACAAAACCCAAAGTGGCCAGGGGGAGGCTGGGAGCAGTGTGGGAAATTAAGAAGCCAAAGAACTGGTGTATGCAGTCCATGGACATGGACTAAGAGGTGTGGGGATGATGAAACGGGATACAGGGTGGAGGGGAAATAGCGGGGGAAATGGGACAATTGTAATGGCATACTCAATAAAATATACCGCCCCCCCAAAAAAGAAGAGCCAAAGCTCAGCATGTTAAAACAACAGTAAGGAGGATGGTATGACCACATCTTCTAGAAATAGGGGGAAATGGTAAGAGATAAAGTAAAAAGATGGACAGAGGTCAGGTCATGTAGAAAAATGATGGTAAAGTGTTATCCTCTGATTGTAAGTGTAATAGGAAGCACTTGAAGGCTTTGAGCATCATCTGATTGACATGTTTAAAGCTCACCTTGGCTGCTACATGGAGAATGGATTGTTCTGACTAGCAACTGGGAGACAGGACCTATCAGAATAGTCTGGGGTTAGGAAAGATAGTGGCAGGGAAGTGGATGAATTCAAGCTACATTCTGGAACTGAAACAGAAAGAATTTGCTAATGAGTTCCCATGGGCTGAAGGATAAGAGATGAGAGAAGGAGATGAATCAATGTTCACTCTTACCTTAAGATTGGGTATGAAAATGTTTAGAGAGTAGCAGGGAAGGTCTTCATATTAGATTAGTATAAGCATTGTGCTAAGTGCTGGTATTACACGCATTTTTAAATTGAGGCATAATTGACATATACTATATTAGTATTTTTAAATATTATACAAACTCTAAATAATGATAATCCCCATTTTTCAGATGGAGAAAAGTGAAGCTTTGGAAGGTTGAATAGCAAGGTCATATATGTAGAATATGTGGAACTTAAACCCAGGACTCTTTGATTAAAGTCCATTCTCTTAACCACTAGTTTAAACAACTTTAGCTACAGATTCCAAGCAGCACAGTTTAGCATATAAGAGGGAAGTTTTAATTGTACTTTTCCAGTGGTTTTACTCTAAAGCTATTGGCTCATCCTTTTCTACAGCATGTACATATGACTTTTTGTATATTTCTGGTATATTCCTTTTAGCTACTTGAACCCCAGCTATGTGAAATACATTAATTCTGTAATAACTGTAAAATAAACGTGTAAAAAATTACTCTAGGCTGGCTACTTGTTATACCTTTTGCTGTCTCTGTACACAGTTCCAAACACCCTTTTAAATACGTCCTGTTCCTCCCTTTACCAGTATATACACATTTACATCATCTCATGTGTTATTGTTCATTTTCCAAGTGGCACTTCTAAGTTCACACTTATACTCAAGTAGAGGTTCAAAGTGCTGTAGCTGTTGTTGCGGGGGGTGGTGTTGGTAGAGGCAGTGGGGGTCATGATGAGCTGGTGGAGGGGCCATCTACAGTGGTGGGGATGGTATGGCGGTGGTGGGGATGGTTAGGGTTATGGTGTTGGGGTAACAGTGGTCATGGTTGTGATGGTGGAAAGAGTGGAGAAACCTGGGGTTATGGTGATGACGGGCAGTTGCGATAATGATGGTGATGGTGGCGGTAGCGGCAGCAATGACGGTGTCACAATGAACTGGTGGAGCTGCTGTCAGTGTTGGTGGTGAAGGTGGTTGCTGTGCTCGTGCTGATAGCGGTTTCATACAGGGTGTCAGTGGTGGTGATAATAACGCTTTTCTTGTCCTTCATAAAAGGTCATTTTTCATCAGGCTGGGTCACAGGAGAATAAATTAAAGGCAATGAAAACAATCACCTTCCATTAGTACTCTTTACTATTCTGGACTCTTCTCAGGGAGAAGAGGAATTTTGTTTTTTTGTTATGTTTTAAATTATGGAGGATTAATGGCAAGAATAATATCTACCATTTATTGAGTTTGAGTTTGTGCCATGTACAGTTTGAGACACTTGACCTGTTTTGACACATTTAATTCTCATAAAAACTTTTGATTGGCTTCATTTTGTGGATAAAGGTACTGAGGCAGACAAAGCCTAAATCGCTTGCTTGATTCCACACAGATAATAAGTGGCAAAGTAGAAACAGAAACATAGGTGGCCTGGCTCCACTGTCTACATTGATTGTGGCTGCTCCCCACCGTGGATCTCAACCTGAAAAGGCCCCAGTGCGTCCTGTGACACCACCCCTCCAGAGTATGACCTTCAGTAAATCACATACTGCTTCTCCCCAGCTTTTAAATGTCTATGTCTATTAAAATCTAATGAATGTTTTAGAATAATTTTAGCTTATTTCACACAGCACTTGTAATGATACATCCGTTGTTTTCTTTCAGTTCGTAATTGGACATTCATTTTGCCTATTAATTATCATGATCTACACAATTGTTAAATTAATAATACATTTTACATAACTCATTTAATTTTCTCTCCTTGTAAATGCTTTTATTCACATAAAACATTTATTATAGCCTACAGTGGGCTAAGAACTATACTAGACTATGGCTCATTATTATTATTTCACATTCTGGCATGCTGTACATTTCCTAGAACCACATGTAGTTTTGAACTTTAAATTTCCCTCAGCTGAGGTGAATGTTTAATAGTGATGGCATTGGTATGGTTTAACTAAAAAGTGTTCTTTACTTTAGTTCAATAACACAGAGTTTTTCTTATAGAACATAAGAATTGGTAAAATGTTAAAATTCTTTGCCAAATTTAAATATCCATAAGCTGATCTTTAATTTATGTGGAAGTTGCTCTAGATATAATTTTAGAGCACAGCAGACATTCTGGTTTTTTTTGTAAGGGGATATACAAATGGAAAGGCAGGTGATAAGCAGGTCTTGATTCTTATAACAATTAATACTTTTATTTTAAAAAAATCAAAGTAATATAAGTTTTAGAGATAGATGATGATGATGATGTTTGTACAGCAATGTGAATGTACTTTATGCCATTGAACTGTAAATTTAAAAGTAATTAAAATGGAAAATTTTATATTACTTATATTTTACCACAATAAAGTAATTGAAAAAAATTAACAAAATATTTACTTACAAATTTCACCAATCCTATGTTCAAATGTCAGGAAAAGCAAAAACTACAGAGCTTAAAATTAACTCTTCAAATATATACTTTGTAATTTTTCTGACCTTTTAAATTATATCACATTAAAATAGTAAACAGAAATTTGTTGAGTATCCTCGTGGCCACAGTTTTTTAACAGTCACTGAGTTCAGAGAGAACAAATTTTGACCATATAACTATTAACTATCTTAATAAGCATATCATAACTAAGGAAACAATTACTTTTAGAAGATGTCATATTGAAATAGTTCAAGAAGAGCTTTTCCTAGGCTTGACTCCAGAGCCTAACTGTATTTCCCTCTCTATCTTCTCCCTCCCCAGTCCTTCCTCCTGAGCACATCAAACATACTGACTCTGTTGTCAGTATGTTTCTATCATGGGTGGGGGGAAGAGCAGCTTTGGGAGTAGAGGGTGACAGAAAGATATCATAGGTCATAGCCTAGGCCAGATTTTGTATCTGCACTTGCAGCCCTCCCATTACCAATTTTGCAAGTGATGGATGCCTAGTAAAGTTTTGCTATGTGAGGAGTGACCATGCTAAACCTCATTAAATATGACTAAAACAGACTCGTCTACCTCCCTGCACCTCTTCCCTCCCAACAACAAATACTGACTTCTTGGAACATTCCAAAACTCCTCCTCCTTCCTTTACCGATTGAATTAGTTACTATTATGCATCCAGGGTTTCCTAAGGTAAAAATCTGAGAGTCATCCTCTACTTCTCCACATCCTCATATTGATTACCATGCTGACCTAATGGTATGACATATTTCTGAAATCTTTTCCTTTTTTTCCATCCCTAATACCACTATACTAGATTTGGCCTTTTTTTTTTTTTCTGTCATTTCTAGCACATCGGTCTCTCCCTATCTCCATTTTTTTCTATTTAAATCCATCTTTTACTTCTTACCATAATTGTCAGTATAAAATACTAATCTCACCATGACACTCTCCTACTTAAAATTACTTAATTTCTTTCTGTCTGACAAAATATAATTCAGACCAAGCTTCTTGTTTCACCAATATCATCCCTTTCTCCTTTTCATCTTCTCATGCACTTTCTTCGTGTCCAAATAAACTTTTCTTTTTATTTAGTTGAAACACACCTCATCTTTTGAGACTCATTTCTTGCTGCCCTTCCTCCATAATCTGAACATCATCATTTTCTCTACTCTTCCACCCTATCCCAGACCTCAACTAGTCTAAAAGTTCTGCCTTGGTACTTCTAGCTTTACCAAAAAACTAACTACCATATTTTGCCTGGTGTAATGTGCACTTTTTGCCCAATTTTTTGAGAGAAAAATAAGAATGCACATTATACAGGGGTAGTACCTGAAATACCTTGCATCTGTTCTTGTGTTTTGTAATTATTTGTTACATAAAATTTCTTGTACCATAATATGTTCAAAAATAAATGCTAAAATTCCTTTATAATACAAAAACAAGTATATAAATATAAAGAAATGAATAATTGAATTAAAAAATTAAAACAAAAGATTTTTTTTCCTGACGGTTTTGGCCAAAAATGTGGGTATGCATTTTATGTGGCAAAATATGGTATATTACATTTAAATTATTGGCTTATTGGGGTTCAACATGGTGGTGCAGGAAGACCCTGAATTCACCTCCTCCAACAAAAACACCGAATATACACCTATATGTAAATGGTTTCTCCTGAAGAACCACTGAAAGTTGACTGAACAGCTTCTGCAAAATGAATGAGAGGGACCATATAGAGAAGGGTAAGTGATATGGTAACCAAGGGAATCTTACTCTGAAGGGGCAACCTGCAGTAGGGACTGCCAGGGTGCTAACCCAGAGCTGCATATACCCACTATAGCTCTAACCAGCTTGCCAAAGAAACCAGCACACACATCTATGCAGATGTAGCTCCAACACAAGGCCAATCCTTAAGATTGGGAAAAGGAGCTGTTTCATCTGATTCATAGAAACAAACACAAGATATCAAACAAAATGAGGAGTTAGAGAAATATGGTTCAAATGAAAGAAGAAGAAAAATATTTTTAAAAATCTAGTGAAGCAGAGATAATTAATTTGCTTGATAAATAATTCAAAATAATGGTCATAAGTAAGCTCACCAAACTTGGGAAAAGAATAGAGAACACAGTGAGAACTTTAACAAAGGGTTAGAACAATTTTTTAAAAAGTCTAATCAGTGGCGAAGATTATAATAACTGAAACAAAACATGTGCTAGAGGGAAACAAGAACATATTATGTTATACAGAACAGGTGAATGACCTGGAAAAAAAGAATAGGGGAAATCACCCAATCAGAACAGCAAAAAGAAAGCAATTTAAAAAAACAAAGATAGTGAAAAGGACCTCTGGGATGACATCAAGCATACAAACATTTGCATTATATGGACATCAGAAGGAGAAAAAAGGAAAGGTGCAGAAAACTTATTGAAGAAATAATGGCCAAAAACTTTTGTAACTTACTGGGGATGGAAACAGACTTTCAGATCCGGGAAGCACAGAGACCCAAAGAAGATAAACCCAAAGAGATCCACAACAAGACATATCATAATTAAAATGGCAAAAGTTAAAAATAAAGAATATCTTGAAGGCACCCAGAGGAAAATAACTAGTGACATACAAGGGAACCCCCATAAGGCTATAAGCTGATTTTCAGCAGAAACTTTCCTGACCAGAAGGAAGTGGCAGGATATATTTAAAATGTTAAAAGAAAAGAAGCACAATCTAAAATACACAACTCAGCAAAGTTAGTCAGAATTGAAGGAAAGATAGTTTCCCAGAGAAACAATAACTACAGTTTTAAAAGAAATGTTAAAGGGTCTTCTTTAAGTCACATAAAAAGGCTATAACCATAAATAAGACACATACATAGGAAAGAGAAAATTGTTGGAGGAAAAGATATAGTAAAGGGAGTGGACCAGCAACTTAGAAAAGCTAATATGAAGGTTAAAACACAAAAGTAGCAAAATCAACTATAAGTACAATAAGTAATTATGAAATGCACCCTATGATTTCACTTATATGTGGAACTTAAAAAACAAAACAAGTGAACAAACAAAGTGCAGAAATAGACCATAGATACAGAGAACAAATTGATGGTTGCCAGAGGGGTGAAAAATTTAAAGGTGAATAAGAGGTACAAACTTCCCATTACAAAATAAATAAGCCGCAAGATATAATTTACAGCACAGGGAATATAGTTAATAATATTATAATAACTATCTGTATGGTGATAGATAGTTTCTAGAATTAATGATGCTGATCACATCATAAGGTATGGAAATGTCAAATTACTATGCTGTACACCTGAAACTAATATAATATTGTATGTCAATGATATTTTAATAAAAACAAAATTTAAAAAAGGGCTTATCAACTTACCTGTCTAGCTCTCAGTAGACATAAACTCATTGAGGTCAGCACTGTCATTTTGGTTATCTTTACAACTCAGAGCAGACTAGGCCTCACCCACCATTAGGATGCCACTACCCAATGCATTTTGAATTTGTGGGTTTCTTAAATGTTTTTTGAGGAAGTATGACAATTTTAAGAAATGCTTTCTACTAAATCTTTTACTGGATATAATGTAGGTTGGCTAACAATTCATTCATTTATTTTTTTATATATAAACGCATGTAAAAATTATTTTGAGTTATCTTTATTCATTACAAATTCAAAGCACAAGATTTGAATGTATCAGAGAAAAAATACTTCCTTAAAAATTTTGATCTCTGTTTCCTGATGTGTCAGGATTAAACTTCTTTGGGCCACTTACCTCTGCACTAACAATTATAGAGCATGGCAAAAGTAGGTTTACAGGGGTGAGCACATGAATGTCAGTATTCTTGTGTTATTATTTATTTAAATTATTGTATTATTTTTCATACAAGCAACTTTAAAGCTACTTTTGCCCCACCCTGTGTGTATTCATTTTATACATTATATAGGCTGAATTCTGTTGACACTTTAAAGTATTAATAGTCATATATTAGTTATTACTTGTGATACTCTTATGAAAAGTAACACCAAAGAGGCTGTAATGCAGCGTCACTCTGAGTGAGACAGAATACCTGAAACTCTTAGGTGGTAGCGAATGGGAAGTCATGAACAGGTCATAAGCTAAATGGTGAAACAAGTACAGGTAAAATGTGAAGATTCATTGCTGTTATAGGTGAAGTCAAGGCCATTTCTGGAAAGCATTTACATGTGTCTTGCATTTTTTCTACATTTTTTGGTATCATACTTCCTAGGGCGCTGAACCCATTTGCCCACTCTTAGCTTCCAGTGTTATATACCTGCTACTGAAACAGTTCTTGCCAATCCTTGGTTGTCTTGATGCCTTATGCTTGATATTTCAAGGGCAGGCACTTGATCATTTCATGCCATTAGAGCACCAGCCTCCTGTGGTGCCCATTTCCACTGTATGGGCCATTTTATAAGATGTTATTTCTGACTTGAATGCCAGGCTCCTCCCTTGGCTCTAGCATCTTCTGGACCCAGATCCTGGCTACTTGCCCAGACATTGCTTGCACCCTCTCCTATGAAGACTGGATCCTTTTCCCATTGTCCTAAGACATGGCCATTATCTAGAATTTAACTTCATTGTTTTTGCAAAGAGAATATTCACAGCACAACTTTAAAATGCAAACCCTTTAAAAGAGAAATAGTGTTCTGGGGCCTATGTATTTTTTATTGTTGTATGTAAAGTAATTATATATTTAAAGTGTTAAATCTTCAATCATTTGCTAAGTACAAATTCATCTCAGGCCATTAAGACAGAAAATGAAAAAAATTATAAATTTAAATATTTCTGGGACATATTTAATATTAACCAAAAAATTTAGTATAACCAAATAAAGGCTGATTGAATTTTCAAGTAATCTGTATGTCTTGGAAATGTTTGGAGGAAACCATAGTAACAATGCCTAATGTTTATTGAGTGTTTATCATGTACCAGATTCTGTTCCCTATATGCATATTCATTATTTGTTTAATCCTTACAACCAACCCTACGAGGTCAGTAAAGTTATTATAACCCCTATATCATAAAATTTCAAAAATAAATAAATAAAAACTGAAGCCAGGTGAGTCTAGCAACTTGCCCGAGGCCACTCAGTAAGAGGCCTGGGGCTCTAATGCCTTTTCCCTAAATTGTGATGCTTTGGCTGCCTCACTCAGGTACTCCTTGGGGCTTTAGTGTATCTCTAATAGTGATCATCAATTATAACTCTTATTTATCATTCACTTTTTAAGCTTGTTTATATATTTCTCTTTTTTTGGAAATGTGAGATATTTTATTCAGGGTATAGTCATGTGAAAAAGGAAAAGGTAGGTTGGTTGATTCCTATAGCAAGGTGTTATCAGGAGAGCAACTATTTTTTGGTTTTTCTTTTCAATTACAGTTTACATTAATATTATTCTGTATGAGTTTCAGATGTATAGGATAGTGGTTAGGCAATCATATATTTTAAAGAGTGGTCCCCCCAATATTTCCAGTACCCAGCTGTCCCCATACATAGTAATTATGATATTATAACTATATTCCCTATGCTGTATTTTACACCTCTGTGACTATTCTGCAACCACCAGTTTGTACTTCTTAATCCCTTTTCCTTTTCCACCTAACGTCCCAACCCCATTTCCCCTCTGAATTGTCAGCCTATTCTCTGTATCTATAAGTCTGTTTTGTTTTGTTTTGTTTTGCTTTATTTTATAAATTTCACATAAGTTCAATCATATGGTATTTTTCTTTCTCCATCTGACTTATTTATTTAGCATGATACCCTCTAGGTCCATCCATGCTGCCATAAAAGGTAAGACTTCATTGTTTGTAATGGCCAAGTAGTATTCCATTGTATATATGCACCACAGCATTTTTTTATCCACTAATCTGTTGATGGGCACTTGGGTTACTTTTATATTTCGGCTAATGTAAATAATGTAATGAACATGGGAGGGCATATATTCCTCCAAATTAGTATTTTGGATTTTTTTCAGATATATCCCCAGAAGTAGAATGGCTGGGTCATAAGGAAATTTCATTTTTAATTTTTTGTGGTACCTTCACACTGTTTTTCACAGTGGCTGCACCAGCCCTGATTCCTATCACCCGTGCACAAGAGTTCCCTTTTCTCCACATCTTCACCAACACTTGTTTGTTATTTATTTATTTTTTTAGACAGAGGGGAAGGGAGGGAGAAAGAGTGGGAGAGAAACATCAATGTGTGGTGACCTCTCACATGCCCCATACCAGGGACCCAGCCCGCAACCCAGGCATGTGCCCTGACTGGGGAAATCGTACCAGTGACCCTTTGGTCGATGCTCAATCCACTGAGCTATACCAACCGGGGCCTGCTGTTAGTTAATTTATTGATGATGGTCATTCTTACAGGTGGGAGGTAGTATCTCAGTGTGGTTTTGATTTGTATTTCTTTGATGATTAGTGATTATCAGAAGATCTGAATAGACCCTTCTCCAAAAAAGAAACATAAGTGACCAAAAGACAAATATTTTTCTTCTTAATACTTTTTTTTTGCTTCCCATTATAGTCAAAGCCATCCATCACATTATTACCAGAATTACTACTGAATAATATAACTATGATGATCTTACCTTCTGTTGTCAGAATTCAATGCCTCCTCATTTCACACACAGTAAAGCTCAGAATCCTCATCATGGCATGAAATCATTCCTCCAAGGCTGGCATCAGCCTGCCATGGTAGATAGGGACCACTTTCCAAAGGCTTTCTGCTCATACTGCTTAATTTTGTGCCTAAATATCCCATTCCCTATTTTGTGGTTCAGAAATAGACTCATTCTTCTGGCCTTGAAGCCAGCTACCAGCAAATCTGTAGTTTTTTCCAGCAATTGTCTAGGACAAATGGTTTGTATTTTTTCATCTAATCTTACCCATAGTTTATTTTGTTACACTTATTTTTTTTCTTTTACTCAGATTCCTTGAATGAATTATCATATTCTGTTGGGATATATGTATTTTTGTAAGTTGCTTCAAAATCTTTCTGGAAGATGATAGGATTATATATATATATACATATATATATATACTAAAAATAAAATAAAATAAAATCCCTTCCTTCAATACCAAGCTTAGCAACAATTTCCTCATGAAGGCTTTTTAATTCCCCATTTTTCTGAAATATTTGCCTGATCCTTTGTACTCCTGAATCTCTGTTGATATTTTCTTAATGACATCCCAATGCATGGCCCTGTATTTCAGCTATGCATATATGCATCCAGCTCTTCTGACTTAATTGTACAGCATTTTAAGATTCTTCAGCTCCCCTTCATACCTCACATAGTGTCTTTTACATAATATGGTTTCTGATGAGAAATCCATAGTCATTTGAATCATTTCTCCACAATATGTAATGCATCATTTTTCTCAGGCTGCTTTCAATTTTTTTCTTCATCTTTAGTTTTCAGTCATTTGATTTTGATGAGTCTGGGCATGGATTTCTTTGAGTTTATTCTGTTTTAGTCCCTCTGATTTTCATGAACATGTTGGTTTGTATCTTGCCAAATTGTGAAGTTTTCAGACATTATTTCTTCAACTATTTATTTAAGTGCTACACTTTCCTTTCCTTCTAAAATTCTGATGTTTTAAATGCTTCGTGTATTATCTCATATATCTCTGAGTCTCTGTTAATTTTTTCTCTTTTTTTTTCCGTTGTGCATAACGGATAATATCTTAATCTGTATTCAAGTCCATTGACTTTTTTCTCTCTCATCTCCATTCTGTTCTTGAGCCCATCCAGTTGTTTTTGTTTTTTTTTTTTTTAATTTTAGTCATTGTATTTTTTCAGTTGTAAAATTTCCAACCGGCTCCATGTTCTTTTTTTAAATATCCTCTATTTCTTAACCAATAGTCTCTCTCTCTCTCTCTCATTTCAAGAGTATCTGTCATTACTTCTTGGGGCATGGTTATAGTAGCTACTGTTATAAAGTCTTTGTCTGATAATTTCAACAGTTGTATCATCTCAGTTGCATCATTGGCTATTTTTCCTCTTAAGAATTTTTGAGATTTTCCTGGATCAGTGTATGTTGAGAAATTTTGGATTGTATCCTGAGTGTATTAAATATCATGTTAACTCTGGGTGTTGTTTAATTCTTGTGGGGAATGTTGACTTGTTGCTGTTTTTTCAGGTAATTGACCCAGATAGGTTCAGATTACAAATTCTGATCTGCTTCCTTTGTTTTGTGGTTCTAATATCAGTTAAGTTTTCAAAGCCTTTGCAGTATTATTCATATTTATCCTACATATGCCAGATCCATAGGCTTCTCTGGAACCTGACTGGTGAGCTATCACTTGATTCAGCTCTGATTTGTCGGTATGCTTCTCGTAGTCAAATCTATGCATGCCAGGCTTAGGAATATACTGAGAATTATGTACAACTTTACTAATATCTTTCTTGTGCTTTCCTCCAGTCCAGGATCTACCTGAAGATTTTATCTGTTTGTTTTTTGTTGTCATTTGTTTGTTTGTTTGCTTCTTTGCCTCCCAGGACTCTCACACTGCTCTTCTGGCCAGAAACCTAAGGCTTTAGTTTCCCTGCTCTGCCGTGTACTTTCTGATATAGCACCTGCTTCCAGAGCTGCCTAGTAAGGGGACAGAAAGGGAAAAAATATCAGGTATTTACCCATGGTGTTGGGACCATTATTTCACAGGTCAGAAAGAAGGGCTTTACTTCACTGTAGTCGTAGACACCTGACATTACCATGGAATTTCCAGGAGACTAGCAAGGGAGAAATTGGGAGGATAAATAAGACAAGATCTTTTGCCCAATCTCTCTGACCTATGGGGCCATAATTTTCTGCCCCTTTAAACAGAAAGATGGGGCTTTTCTTAGAGCTCTCTATCTATCTACTTTAACTAGCAAATCAAACCACAGCAAACCCAGCATAGGACACTTAACGTTGAGAAGCAAAATAAGCTGAGATGAGACTGTTTTGATGCCGCTTTCAACCCACTTATACAGTTGAATAATACCATGAAACTCCTTTCTATTTGGGAATACCATTGAAATGAACACTTCACATAGTATTATATTAGAAACTACAATAGCATTGGATGGGCTGTTTTTTTTCATAGTTTATGTACTTATATCTCTCTTGATTACTAAAGATACTATACAATTTTAAAGGAAAATTTGCATAGAACTATGTTTCCTGACAAGATGCTACCAAAACCTAAATATAAATAGTACATAGGAAAATTTATGGATAGAATGGGGTGAATCCGAGAAGTAGGAAAATTGATGGAATTTGCTTATCTTTATGGTAGGTGGGCAATCCTGTATCTACTACCTAAATTAACTGTTCACAGATCCGGGAACTGAAAACAGGTTTGAAATTACACAGCCTTACAACTGTTTTATTATAGAATCTCAACCATTTTATTAAAACTTTTATATAAAACTGTGCTTGAACAACAATAAAAATAAATTCCTAAATAAATTTAAAAATTTTTTAAATTTTGTATATCAGCTTTTCATGAAATTGTCAACTTTTCTAGCACTTTTGCAGAAATATAATATAGTCTGAGGTTTAAAATAGTTTTCACTCCTTGAAAGCAGTGTTGTATGGGATTTTCATAAAGAGGGAGGGAAAAAGACTGCTTAGGAAAATTACTATGCAAAGCACATAGTAGTGCTATGGAAGTTATCTGCAACTTTACCTAACTCTTGAATATCCCAAGACCCTTTTATTAAACCGATTAACTTTAAATAATATGAAATAATATTGAATGCACCAGGTTTATTTCCTGGTAATTAGTCTTGTTTTGAAAACTTGATACGAATATTATTTTCTCATTAAATGTAACACAACTATTGTAACTTGACACTCGCTGACTTTGTACCATTTCAAGGAATCTTAAGCTGCTCTAATGGCTTATTTTAAAGGAGGAAATAAATATGATAAAGGAATATTATTAGTATTTTTAGTGATGAAAGACAGAGTAACCAAAAAATTATCAGTTGGAAAATGCTTGACAGGTAGGTGTAGATAATGGTTATTTTCCAGATGTGCATAGAAATTGCATTTTGTCTAATATTTAAATGCAGAATAAGGACAAATCTGAAAGACGGAAATACCATCATTTGTTATTTAATGAGTCTAATCTTGATATTTTGAGGAATAGAAAATTAACTAACAGGCTATTGCCATCTTGACACATTTGAATAAGCATACTGCTGTTCTGATGGGTATATTTTTTAAGGTGTGAGTGGTAGTGAGACTCAAAAAGCAGTTAAATAAAACATAAACTAAAAGCATCCTTTTACCTAAGACTTTATTGGTAAATGCCATGTATAAATTTGCATTTCTAAAGCCTTTTTTTTTTTCAAAGACTGGCACTTGGGTGTTTAGTTGGGCATTATTTTGTGTGTTCCCCTGTTACTTATGCATTAATTAGTTTTGTTTACCTGTGCATATTTTTTCCTAATTTCACAACAGTTGTTGTTTTTGTAATTGACAATGCAATTTACTGCATGTATGCTTTCTGGCCCCCAAACAAGAATGTTAAGGTGTAAAGCACCAATCTTTTTCATTTCAAATTGTTAAAAAAGGGATTGGTTGTGACTAATTTCCAATTAATTTGCAGTAGTTACAGGGAACAAAACAATTGCACCTACTAATTAAAATTTAAAATATTCCAAAGTGTCATCTTCAGGTGTCTGTGGAATATATAATTTCCATTTTGGTTCATTGCTGGATCCGTAACACCCGTGAGCTTGACAGCTCTATTAATTTAAAGGCTCAGTAATACCTATTAGTACAAAACATGAAAAAAAATACCATTAATCATTTATTTTAATTTTGCAGCTCTGTCATTTTCTCAGTATGTTTTAAAATTATGATGACACCATAATGTGCACAAATCGACCCGGATGATGGGGAAACGGATCACAGTACTTAGGAGCGAGAGTGAAGTACATTATTAGAGCTTAATTAATGCCAAACTGATTAGATTTGATTGCATTTTGCACAAAAAATATTTTAAAGAATTTAATTCTCACTATATTATATTGAAAAAGTTAATTCAAACACCTTATGTTTACAGTTAGACTTACCTTTTTATAGTTCTTCTCTTTAATACAGTCTATTTAAATACTGTAAAATCAACCTAAATTGTTCTTTTATTCATTTTGAAAACCAAGTTAATGTAGTCATTAGTTTTATTTAGAAAAGCTTGTTTCATTTCAGTTAAATTATAATCTTTCATCTTCATATTCTTTGATAGGAACTCCTAACCTGAACTGAATACAATGTCCAAAAACACAAAAGAACAAAAATTGAAAAGAAAAGTATAGCAAGTATGTAATACATTATGTATTTATATTGATTTGATCCAGAACCATTACATATTCTAATTGTATGCACTTAACAAAATTTTGTCATTAGTTTTCAAGAGGAGTAATGTTTTAAAAATATTTATATCTAGTTCAAAATGGAATATATTCTTCTAGAATGGGTAGTCTCCTAGTTTGTGAGAACCATCAGAGTAAGAATAGTAGTTTTGCTTTCTTTCCTTCTAGAGCTGTTTGAGGTCTCTCTTCTAGAAATACAAACTATAGAATCACAAGGCCTGAAACTGACTTTCCTCCCACATTTGCCTTGTATTCATACTTTATCTAGTTGTACATTTCATCCGATTTTGTATATTAAATTAGAAAATATGGCTAACACATTCTAAGCTTCTCCTCAAAGTGCAACAAGCTGCACTGTTAAAAGTTTTAAAGAGTCTCCTTACCACTAACAGAGAACAAGGTTCATTATTTTCACAGAGGTATTCCTAGGGTGAGTTACCAATTTCAAACAAAAATTTGAACTAAAAAAGTCTTAATAAAAATACACTGAATAGAATTTAATAATGTACTGTTTTTATTTCCTTAAATATTCAGAAAATGGTTGCACATGTTTCATTTGAGGAAGCAAATGTTTTGAAGAATTTTACATATTACATTGTTTTGTCCACATGGCAGTTCCATGGGGTAAATAAAATTAATATCATTAGACATGATTTTCAAGTCAATACATAAAAATTAAGAAGAGAATACAACTATTTCATCCAAGCTAAGAGTGTCAGATTCATTCCTTCATTTCTTCAACAAATATTTATTGAATTCCTTATTGATGAAGGTGCTGACATTTTGCCCTAGAGTGTTAGAATGGAAAGAAAACAAAAAAGGCAAGATCTCTACTCTCGGTGAAGTTACCCATTACCCAGAGTCATACAAATATAAGATTCCAGTAATGATACAAGTTCGGTGAACATCATGTTCATGGTACTGTGACACTGTGGTACTGTGATTACATGGTACTGTGCTACTATGACAGGGTATAAGAAAGGACTTTGACCACCTCAAAGGAGGACTAAGAAGACATTCAAAGGAACTCAAAATAGGCCTGGAAACTAAAGGATGAAGAGTATATAACTAAGCACTAAAGGACGGAAGACTGTCCTATGCAAAGGGAACAGCATGGGGAGGGAAGGAGCATAGTGTACCTGAGGATATGAAAGGTGACATGATAGATGCAGAGCAGAAGGACAGAGATGTAAGTTAAGGCAGGTGATTCAAGAGAGTCAAAGGTGCAGGGCCTGGAAGCTCACAGGAAGGATTTTTAGCTTGAATTTAAGAGACAGGTGGAACTAAAGGGACTTGAAGCAGAAGAGTGACTTGGTCAGGTTTGCATGGTGATAAAATCATTCTGGGTGGGGAGTGGATTGTAAGGGAAGGCAATAGCCAGTTAGGAGCCTTTTTTTTTTTTAAAGAACCCATCATTTTAACCACTTTATATATTTTAAAAATTTATTCCCACTGAGTGATTACTTTAATGAATAAATATAATGTTTAGACACAGATTTGATGGTTGTAGTGGACTCAATCTTCCTTGCTGGCAAGAATGGTCTTAAATTAAAATGAATTGAAGGTTTATCATTTTCATCACTCTGTTCAGGCTTTAGAATGGTGATAATAGAAAGATGAAAAAAATCAAGGTATACAGAAAATATTTGAGGGATAAAATTGATAGATTGGTTATGCGAGATAAGAAGACTGTGCCACAGATGACCCAGATTTCTAGCTTGAACAATTGAGTAAATGATGGAACAGTTCCTTGGAAGAGGAGAATCTGGTTAATATTTAGGTTATTTTCTCTTTACTCCAATATAACACAAGTAAATCATGCTCCCTGGTCAATGTACCAGGCAAATTGTTGGGAAATCAAATATCATTATACCATGTGATGGCAATTTTCTATGGGTAGCATGTCAAAATATTGGATTACCATGAAATAGTTTAACATTGATAGAATATCTTTAAGATCAGTGCTGTGATGCTCCGAATATCTAAGGGTATAGCTGAGTCTAGCAATTGGCTCCTTAAAGAAGTTTCTTTTCATAACATGTCAGTATGCGCTTATTGGTCTCTCCGGGTTTAAAAAAAATCCGTTTTTGTTTTTTTTTTATGTGGGTTAGTAAATATCCCACAAGGATTTTTTTCCTACTCTTTCCTTTAGGTAAAGTACAACTTGGCATGTGGCTGAAATGCTACCAGGTGCTTCTGGTCTCCTCAGAGAGAAGGCAGATGGCCATAATATGCCATCTCCCAGTGTCGCCCAAGGAATCCTGAAAGCCTTGCTGTCTCAGATAGGAGAGGGGTTAGCAAAATGTGTTCTCCACTGGACCAAGCATAATTACCCTAAATATAGTAGATAATGTTTATTAAGCACATATATGGCATGCATAGTCTCAGCTGGTACTTGCAGCAGTCCTATAGAGCAGGTGTATTGTTATCTTCCTTTAGTATATAGAACTGAGGCTCAAAAATGTGAGACACATTGGCTAGCCACCAAGCTGGCAATCAAAGCTTTGACTCATATCTCAAGTTCATGATTTTAGCCCCTATGACATCTAAAAAGACCACACAGGGAAAAATATGTGAAATATCATTCATTAAGAAAAATATGTGACATATTATTCATTATTACTACAAGTAGTAAACGTTGTGAATATTCTCTGGTTATAGTCAAGGACGAGAATTTTTTGTGTTATTTTGTTTTGTTCTGTTTTTGTCTTTATTTTTATTTTTGTTTCTTTTAGAGAGGCCCTACAAAAAGGAAAAAAACAATTACTGGGTTAAGTTGTGGGCTAAGTTTCTCTATAGAAACATGGACATTATAAAAGAGTTTTTTCAATGCCTACCTTCCCTGGCAACCAACTTATAACCATAAAATATTTAGGAAGGGAGAACCAAATTTATATCTTTAAATAGATTTCAATTCTAGGTATGAATATTTTCCCTGCAATGTGGCCAAATAGCCCATCACTTTTAGGAAAAAGTTACGCTTTTTCTCATTACCATACATGTTTAAAATTCCTGTGAATTTCGTCAGCAAGTAAACCTCTCAAACCCATATTTTAAAGATTTATTGTAAATTCTTCTCAATGATTTCTCTGGATTTGATGTTAGATCAAAGACTATAACATTAAACTTGGAAATTACTATCATTTCAGAAAATAACGGCTGGAATCATAAAGAAGCTGGCACAGAAATTTTAGAAAATTGTTATGTTTCATGGCTTTGCTTTTTGGCAGTTACGGACCTGAAAAATTTAGCATGCTTTCTATTCCCACTGTCTTATCGCTCAGCTGTACGCATGAATTCAAAATGGTTTCCATTATCAGAAGGAGACAATCTTATTCCAGGATCAAGCTAGGTAACTGTTAATGTTCCAGGTAATTGCTAAATTAAACTCTCCCCACAGATATTTTATGACATTTATTTTGCTCTGAAAACCCCATTCATTTTTAAGGTAGCTGAATAAATCCAGTGATAATGAACTCTTAAAGAGATGGATCAGGGAAAGAAAATATTGGCTAGATACAGGGAGAATATTTAAAAGGGAAAATGCTACATGCTGAGGTACTTTCAAAGAACTACAATATTATTAAGACCACCCTGGTGCAAAGCAATAAAGAGATTATGCATTTCAGTCAAATTTGATCAGTAGATGCATTATCAAAATTGGGAAAAGTAGCACATATTCTAATTCAGAATTTTCATGGAATGAATTCTGAACGGTGGCACTTGGTATAGAAAAATAGACCACATGAAATTACTTGCACTTTCATCCATATCTTAGCTATTGACCTATTACATTATAATTTTAAATTAAAAATCATTTCTTCTACCATATGCCTCATAATTCTAGGTGTATATTTCAGTATTTGACTGTAGTTACATCAGAGGTCAGCAAGTTATGCCGTTTGGGCCAACTCTGAACAACTGCCTGTTTTTTTATAGCCAAAGAATTTTTTTTTCATTTTAAATGGTTGAAAAAAATCAAAATAAGATTGTTAAAACTCAAATTTTAGTTTGTATATATAGTTTTATTGGAACTCAGCCACACCCATTCATTTATATATGGTCTATGGATACTTCAGTGCCACAGTGGTGAAGTTGAATAGTTACAGAGACCATATAGCTCACAAAGCCTAAATATTTACCACTTAGCCTTTTACAGAAAATACTTGGCAACCTCTGAATTACATGAACAACTACTTAAACATCTTGCAAGATATAACTCTCAAATATGATGATCTCTAGATTTAGAAACAGTGTAAACAATTCAGTAACTTAATCACTTAACATGCAAACCATGGTGACAAATTGAGATATGTCTAGCCTCGACACATCCAATTTGATGTTTTCACCCTCATTAATAGAAGAGGAATAGGCCACACTGAAGATTGATTAGCAATGTTTACACAATGAGGCTTCTTTCTGGTTTTTCTCCTACCTCCCCGGCTATTTGTGCTTGGATTCCTTCATGGGACATCATTCCCCTGCTTTGCCCTTTAATGTCAGCGTTCCTCCGTTACACAGTCTAACCTCTCATAGTCAAATTTGCCCCTCCGTCCTACGGTAACCCCTTCTCAGTGGATGTCATGATAAGCTCTTCACACCTAAATCTGTCTCAAGATTTGTTCTCCCTTCAGAACACTAGACCTAAATGTTTAAAAGACACTGAACACCTCCGTCAGCCTGTCATGGTCAACAATGAGTCCACCAACTTCTTGGCTCCAACCCCTGCCAAAAATGCATCTTTCTATAAAAATTATTACCACATACATAACAAACAAAGCTAAAAGCATGAAAGTCATACTAGAGTTTTGCCCTTTTCCAATATTCCACACAGTCAGCTAGTGTCACGTCCTGTAGATTACACCTCCCTAAGAACTCTCAAATCTGCCACTCCCATAACTGAAGTCCATTTTGTGTCTTTTCTGGATCACGTTAACCTTCCAGCTGATCTCCTGTCTCCCGTGTGGCACCCAGAGTAATGCCACTAAAACTCAGGTTTAACTATGTCCTGTCCTTCCACCATGATCTAAGTGGCATTGCTTCGTGCTCCCGTTGCACCCTGAGAATCTCTCTGTAGCACAATGTACATGCATTGTACCATTGCATAAGTTACCGTCATTGGACCAAAGTGTCCTTCCAAGTGGCTGTGTGTATAATTTTGCATTTCTGCCAGCAGTGTATGAGAGTGTTGCCCTACACCCTCACCAGCCTTTGGTGTTGTCAGTGTGATCCTGCATTTTTTGAATCTCTTTCTTAGTCCAGTCATTTGTTTTGCTGGAGAATACCCTCAAATGTTTTAAAGGGCATGGAAAAGGTAAAAACTCTCTAGATCCTTTTATGACTGAAAATGTCTTCATCGTACCATTACATTTAATCAATACATTGACTAAGTATAGAATTCTAGGGTAAAATTAACTTTTCCTCTGGGGTTTGAAGGTGTTTCTCTGTGTTCTCTTAGCACTAATGTATTTGAGAAGCCTGATCCTGTGCTGATTTTTATTTTTCTGTAAATGACCTGTTTTTCTTCTCAGAGGGCATTTAGAATCTTTTTATCCCTATGCTTTGAAATTTCAGAATAATATGTGATTTGAGCTGGGACAGACAGGGATTGGAGTTTGATTGGCAGAAAAGGGAGGGAATGTTTTCCAGGGCAATACTGGACAAGAAGGTAGTGGAGAGGTGGGAAACAAGGAGTGCTCAGGAGACTTGAGTCGGCTATCCAAGCCTTTTCTTTTTTTTTTGCAGTTACCAATCTAACTTGTGTCATGCAAGTTACGGAACATGTGTAACTTTTTGTCCTATGCTATAAATTAAGGATGTTGACAGGGTTGTTGCACGAATAAAATTAGATATTATAAAATTGAAAAATTATTCTTTTGGAAGCAGGTATGACAACTCCTTGAAACGAGAGCTCCCTCTCTGTTTTAATCTTACCAGAATGCCTAGATAAGCCCCCCAGTAGGTAGAGGTGGTCTCCAGGGACTGGACGTTGAGCAGGGAGTTCAGGTATCCTGAGGAAAAGACCACTACCCTTAATAATAAAAGGTGGTGGGAATATTCAGTGGTGGGAAAGAGGGAGCTAGGAAAGAAAACACCAGTGAGTTGGGCCAAACCTACCTGGAGCACAAGTCAGGGAAGGTCTTCCTCTCTTCCCTGATTTCAATTGGCCTAAAGAAGGTCTTTGGAGACCACATATATGTCTAGTGGGAATAGACACACAATTCACTGTCTGGATACGAGACATAAACCCTCTCTTCTATGTCTTTTATGAAATTCTACACTCTTTGATAATGCTTTTATGGGAATAAGCTTCTGTTGAGGGCATCTCAAAGAAATGAATGAGACAGGTAGTATTTGAATAATGTGCACAACACTTAGCATAATGGTCAGCACCCAGTAAGAGCCAAATGTTTTTATTTGTGTTATTATTCTTAAAATTACAATTATTAGGTGGAACTATCACACTGTGCAACCCTGACAAGTGTAATAGAAACAGGAAGCTGCCTTATAATCTTTGATCTGCTTTATATGTGTGCATCTTTATTTCATACTAATTTTAAAACAAACTGAAATCAAATGTTTTCATGTTTATATTTTTCAATGTGCTAAATCTTAATGTGAAATAGGAAAAAGGAATTAGAAAGTGCCATGGGACAGAAGTGCCTCTCTTCTACCTGTGTTGCTTTCCAAGAGAGTGGTGACATGTAGGAATGAAGAGTTTTTATATGAGGACACCATTCTGTTACTGACAGTATTTATCTTGCATTTTTTTTTAACCAATGCTTTTCTACCTTCATGCAGCCATTCCAGCTTCAAGGAGCCCTATCTCTGTCACTTATGTTTGCCCTCAATTCTCTCTCATTTATAACCTCGGATTCTCTTCCAAACTCAATAGTCAAAATCAAGTTGCAAAATGCCTTACTCATAGCTGGTGCTCAATAAATATTTGCTGTATCGAGGAACAACTAAAAAGTAAGACAGCCTGATGGCTGGTTCAAGTCTTCGGATTGCTGAAACAATGCATTCAAAATTCTTTGGAATCTGCTCCTTACTTGTTGTTTTTCCAGTAGAGAGCAGGTTCTCAAAAAAATAAAAATATAAGAGTGTGGAATACATACAATTATTCCAGGCCTGGTGAGGCCCTTAACTAGGTTCCCCTCCACCCATGGGGCAACCTGAACATGAATGTACACCTAAGTCTCTACAGTGTCCTGAACCCCACACCTGGACTTTCTGTGATTACAACGACAGTTCACCTGGACTGGAATTGTTCTCACCCTTAATAGAGTTGTTTTTGCTTCTGCTCAAATATAAAGACATGCGACCTTACAATGAGATGGCACATCCAGAAAGCCTGGACACATCATAGACGTTTCGTGAATGCTGCTTTCCTGCATGTTATTTCCCCTAAGAGGAAAACACCATTGTTTCTCATTTCCATAAATAACAGATACAAAAAAAAAGGATGTAGATTTAATTTTTTACAGAAATAATGTTAGATTAAAGGAAGAGTTGTGCATTTCAACCATAAGGCTGATTCAACAACAAAAAGGACATGTTATAGACAATTTTAAAAATAGGACTGGCCGTTATCCTGCTTAGAAACTGAAAACCAGAACTCCCTGTTAGTCAGTGACATGGAGTAAATGTCCCATTGTGTCAAGAGCACTGAATGAGATACTGTGCTATTTTTGAAGGCATAACAACATGTGATTTCTTTTAAAAAAGAATTGCCAATATAAAGATAGCCATAATCAAACAAAATTCAAATACCTAAAAAAATACAAAGAGCAAACAAAATCTCATAGATAGTAATTTGTGGTATTTCAGCTTTCTTTGTTACAAATTGATGTTAACCTTATATGGGTGACTACAGTGATACATTTCTTCCACTGATAACAATAATCATATTGTCCAGCATATCCTAATACTGTTGTACCCTCTAAAGGGTTTAGTTCAGCAATGGTGAATCAGAAATGTAGACCTTCTTCCTTTAGCTACTAGCATTCTATTTGAAGCTAAGGTTATAAGTAATATACAATAACTTCTTCCCCAGGTACTTATCTAAAAATGATATTTTTATATAAATAAGATTCATGTTTATGTTCGACACTAAAAAAAATAGTGTATTTCTCCTTAACCTCCTATTTCAGTACCTCTATCATAATTGCATGTGCTTATCTCTCCTACTTGACTATAATATCTTGGGGACACAGAATGTGTATTGTCTCTTTTTCAAAGTTCCTGGAAGAGTGTATAAAGCATAGTAGAAGCTCAATAAATTTTGTGAAATGAATGAATGAATGATGTGCTATCAGATACTGTGTAAAGCTAAGATTCAGAGGAGGTTCAAATAAATAGCATATAATATGGGGTAATCTAAAGCTGAATTATTAAGAGATCTCTTTGAATCTGCATACATAGGTGCATTCTGGTGTTTTAACCATATGGCTATCAATTCCCCAGTTCATAGGATAAAAATACAACAAGATTAGATATCCAGAGAGTTAGGTGCTGGGTTAGCCTGGTAGCCTTTTACAGGTGCAATTTATTTTTACAGTTAGTAGAAGAACACTGAATCTTCCCAGAATAACCTGATTCCAACAGAGTTAAATAAAGTTGTTCATTTTTTTCAGGTTTTTGACATGTTTCTGTCTTTCTAGACTGTAAAGTAAATCTCTATTCCCCAAAAGCCTCAGTGCCAATTTTAATGATCCTGTCCACGTGACATTCATTTTTTTTTGTTTCATTGCTATTAATGAATGACAAGTGAAGGATATTCATTTTAACTTGAAAATGTCAGGTATGCACTTTAAGAGATATATTTTTGCAGATTTTAATGAGGTGGTGTTTCTTTTTGAAAGAAATACTCATCTCTGATGCTGGTGCTGTGCAGGTGACAACTGATATTTAATAAGCGACGGCTCTTGTATTAGTTGCCGTCCTCTAAAGAAAATGTCTCAGATTGCTTTTGAAAAACTCTTAGCATCAGTAGCCCAAAGGCAAGATGTGACCTTTTTATTACATAATGATAATCATTTATTATCTTACAATGTATCTTAACGTCACAGACAAAATGCCACTTTGATAATTGCTTTCAATTAGCTTTGAGCATAGCATATATTCACAAAATGTCTCCTCTAATTTAGACTTGAATTAGAGAAAATTGCAGACATAATCTACTTTAAGCTTGTCTCATTTAAGGTGATTCACAGTTTTATATCAAAGAAATCAAAACGAGTAGCTTTAGAACAGTCTCTCAAAGTGTTTTAAGCAGGCTTTTCAATATTTGATTCTATTCTATTACCAATTAATTAACAAATTAGAAAGTAGTTCATCATTCCTGACCTTTTATGCATGTTAACTTGTAACTTTCAATTCTAATGATTGTTTTGAAATTAAGCCTCAAAGTTCGTGTTGAAAGAGAGAAACAATCTGATTAGTAAGATAAATAAGGCTTGTCTTGACACCAAGTGCATCTTGATGTTTGGTTATAGCTGGGATTCTGAATACTATAATGCTGCATCCTTTCCTGTCTTAAATAAGTGACACATAGCAAATAGCCAATAAATTAATTGTATGAGATAATCACGTAACCTAAAGAATAGTTTGGGAGTATTACTACAATTGAGGTTAGAGGTAACAAACAGGATGATTAAAATATGATTTCAATTTTTTATGTTCTGTTAGTAACAAGCATTGGAATATAGTTTTAATGCATATCCATATCTCTCTTAAAAATATTTTTGAAATAATAGAAACTCAGGAACTACATTTTTACACTTGTGGTGTTTCAGTAATTTATTGAATATTATTAACCTAACAGAAGTTCTCAGAAATTGGTATTGTATCTGAGATTACTCTCTTTCTCTCTTTTTTTTTCTTTAGATAAAAATTACACACAAGAACCAAGCCCCAATGCTGATGGGCCCTCCTCCAAAAACTGGCTTGTTCTGCTCCCTCGTCAAAAGAACAAGAAACCGAAGCAAGGAATAATCTTGTATTGTTTCCATTCTCAGAGATCTAATTAACATAATTGGGCCATGGAACACTTATGCTGGAAACCTTTGAATCATTTCAAGCCTCCTGCTCATGTAAAATCATGGAATTTGTCTAAAATTCATCTAACAATTTTTTGTTACTGAGTTAATGTAAAACTCATCTATTAGAAAAATTTTCTCAGTTTTTACAGGCATCTTTGCATGAAGAAAGCAGAAGTTTACATGAAGTGATTTTGCAAATTTTTTGTTGCATGCATTCCCATAGATTTTTATGTCTCCCCCCACTCCATTCCTCCTGCAATTTCCATTTCCTAACCTGTGATAAAAAAAACTTGTAAACATAAAAAAGGAAATACCATGGGGAATGTGATTCTTAGTGTGACATCATTTATCAATAAGCACTGATGAGTAATGCTACAACGATCAAAATCGCAGATTGCTGTACCATTCCCTTCTAGAGTCAGTGTATCAGTAGTCTGACGTATGACTTGAGGAGAAACTTTTAACTGAAAGGTTTTATTAAATAGTTATATATGATACCTTGCTGTATCTAAATAATTTTTCTTTAATTTCTTAATGCTTCTGAGTGGAATTTAAAATATCAGGCATAAAATTTTCTTGTGCTGAAAAATAGAAAGTGGTTTATATTTTGTTTAGTTTTTGGTTTTAATTCCAGAAATAAGTGAAAACATGTTACTTCGCAGTAAAGTGTGGTAATATGACAAGCCTTATTCCTTTCTGCATGTAAATCTAGAAGATTATTCATAATCACACCAGTAACCAAATAGATGTTTTAAACTACGTGCCTAATAAACTGTGTTTCCCACCAAAGATTCAGAAAAAGATGCGTGAGAGAAATGTTTTAGTGCATAATTAATTGTGGAGAAAATTTATGGCTCTTATGATTAATTTTTTGATGACTAAAGCTCTGGAAGAGAGTGAATTACCAATTAATTATAATTAAAATTCTCACCTTTCAGAGACAATAGGCCATACAACACAATCAAAGCTCAATATTACTAACTTAAGTTAGATATAAAATGCTGCTTTCTTATTCTTTTTTATTTTTTTCATCTTTTATAAATATAAGTATCTGTAATTTTTAATGGATCGGTTCAGTACACTTAAGAAAGTAAGTGATCGTATCAGCTCCTTTCTAATATAGGTTGATACCTGTAATAATATTGAGCTCATTGAAGCAAGTCATGCCCCCTCACCTACTCCACTACTGTCTCTATGACGTTTCAAATGTTTATTTGGAAATAATGGCCTAGGTCATTGTTTAAGATACTCATGGCATGGTTGGACTCTCCGGCTGTTTAAAGAAATTATGGAATAGTAATTTTCTTGCTGTTTCATTTGTTCTGTGATACAAAACGAAATGCTTTTCTGAGCAGTCTGGTAGTGTTCATTCATATTGATCTGCATCTTATCATTGCATGTTTTATGTTTTCAAACATGCCACAAGGAAAACAAGTGCTCGAAATGCATGATTTATTAGTTTCTCCCTCCACTCTGCATTAAAGTACTAATGATTTATCAGTTCTGTTTTTTTATTGATTCATTCATCTTTGAATAACAAATAGCATTTAGTGATTCTGTTGAACACAATCCTGTGCATGGATTTATGGATTTCAAGTAAAACTGCTATAATTTTTGTTCTTTGGTTTGAAAATTCAACTGAATGCTGTTATATCAAATAACTACTCTCAAGCCATGTGCTATAATGGAAGATTATGTAGAAAGCATATTCTTTTAGTGTTTCAGGAACATTAAATGGTAAATATCCATCAACAATAAGTTTAATTGCTTTGAAAATAAAAGCTTTTGAATAAAATTAAGACATAATTTAGCATTCCCAGGAAAATTATTATTATAATTGCAAATGTAGTACAGCAATTACTTTCCCTAGTATAATTTTTTAAAATGGTACTTTGGCAGAACAGTAATCTCGACCAAAAAAATTTCAAAACAGTAACAAATGCATTACAGATATAATGTTATATAACACACGTGCTTTTTTGGGGTGTATCTATGGTTATAGGTAATAAATATTTTCACATAAACTGACAAAATTTTCTACAATGGTTGCGCAGGCTTTGTGTCAAATATATATTCTGAAGCCACAAATTATTTTATGTTCACTATAACATGCAATTATTTCTTGGCTACCTTTTAGAGCATATAGTTTGAAGACAGCAACAGTTTGTGAATCATTCTTAACAATCTGTGCAGCGGAAAGCTGTTGAAAAGACAGTAAGATAAGACAAATTAAACAACTGGCCTATAAGACTTCAATAATTGAAATAATGGGATGTTGTTTACTTCAATGTAGTGACATAACTATACTTATGAATAATAGTAGTTACATTTTCAATCAATTGGAATCATTGGTATCAATAATAAATGTTCAAATAGCGATCAAATTTTACATTTTGCAACTCATTTTCTAAAGATACTCATGAGCCTGCCCTTCAAGTGCACTACTCCTGGGGTTTGGAAAGTAGTTTATAAAAACCTACTTTGATGGTTTTTAAGTCAGAGAAAATATTCTTCCCATCTTAATGCCAGCTTCAAGTGAAGAATATTTATTTTAAGAAAATTTCTAAACTGAAAGTTCTATGGCATATTAAAATTTTGAATAATGAATGTTAGCTTTACAAGATAGAATGTTTTCTTGTGTATGTGGGTGAGTGTTTAAGTAGTTGAGGCAACCTTTGTTAAATACAGCAGACATGGTGGTGTAAAGTTTTAAGAGGATGAAGTTCTTAAGTAAAAATTAACACTGAGTTTACAAGGGTCAAAGGAAAAGGGAAAAAGAGGTATGTTCTTTGCTGAGCATTGTTGTACACTTACTTGATAAACAGAGATTCCAAACTAAACCTGGAGTCTATGCTTCTAATAGGAATGAATTATCTACGTAGAACTAGAAATTTTAAAGGATGTATTTTTCCACTTAGATGTATAAACCATTTGTATTTGATTCAAAAAGTGCATGTCAGCTTATGGAAGATGAAGACATGTGGTAAGAAGAGAAAAATTTAACATTTTAATTTTTTTTATTTTTAAACAGGTTATATGATTATAACCAGTACAAAGCAAAAAGCTCAAATGTTTAGGGTAGTCTACCATAGGCAGAAATTTTTTTTTTATTTAATCTTTATTATGTTTTTTCCATTACCACTTAGTCATCTTATACCCTTCTTCCCCCAGCAGTCACCACACTGTTGTCCATGTCCGTGAGTCTTTTTCGTTTTTGCTCCATCCCTCTACCCTCTCACCTCCTGCCCCCGGACTAGCTGTCAGCCTGCTCTCCATCTCTGGGCCTGTCCCCATTTTCCTTGTTAGTTCAGTTTGTTCATTAGGTTCCACATATGAGTCATATCATATGGTGTTTGTCTTTCTCGGACTGGCTTGCTCCACTTAGCATAATGTTCTCCAGGTCCACCCATACTGTCGCAAAGAGTAGAATTGTCTTCTTTTTTACAGTTGAGTAGTATTCCATTGTGTAAGTGTCTCCTAGTTGTTTTATCCACTCACACAAACAGGCCCAGCAGAGGGAGCCACACACTAGGCAGAAATTTAAATCCAATGAGAATTAATGAATCACGTATATGGTTCTGCATTTTGTTCATTTTTTTTTTCCGCCTAGTTTTACAAGGCTGGGACACAATTGCAATTTTCAAGAACTAATCTGTTTTGAATCTCAGATTATATTCTACTTGAATGAGACAAAAGTTTTAAATGGTTCCATTCATTTTTGTGTCAAAGTTAGTTTGCTATTTTGCTATTAGTTACAAAAAGGAAAATGCACTTTTCATGGCACATATAACCACAAATAATTATTCAAATACACTACATAATGATATTTAAAATGATATTTAAAATGATTGAGCCCTTATATGTAGAGGATGTAAAATATAAATAAAGAAAACAAAAATCTGCAAAAGAGATTTTATTCTTTGAAAAGCAGAGATCACTCCTTAAATCTCTCAATTAACTTGCATTCTGTTTAAATAAAGTTTGGATAAACCCACATCGGTAGGATTCTATACATTCTTGTTGTGTTTAGAAACATGGTATTCACTTAATTACTAGTATCCTATTTTCCTCGAAAGTGTCCATATATATATATATATATATATATATATATATATATATATATATATGTAGTATTCTGTTTTCTGAAATAAAAATGTCAACTACTCAGATCAGTGTCATTCCTTATTGCCGTTTTGGCCAGATTTTGCTCATAAATGAACTCTTCAAGCATTCGAAAACCAATCAACTCTGGTGAGTATTCACTGGGAGTACCAGGCCAGCAACGTGCCTTTTGCTGGGAAGGAAGGAGTCAGAGTTTTTGGGCACTGAATTCTGTGTTGTTAAGAGCCAGCTCATTCTCCTTTATAGTGCTTTGGCCCCAAGTTGCTGCTGTGAACATTATTCTGGCAATTTCAGAGATTCCAGGAAAACCAGTAAACCAGATGATAGAATCGTGGGAACTGAAAGACTAGGGAAGGGACTGTGTGAGTACGTATGTAAAATTTTCTAGATGAAACTGATTTCTGATTTTTCTTTGTGTAACAGATTTCAATAAATATCTCATGGGCACTGACTTGGTACAAGATATTTTATGAGGGGGTTTCAGCAATTAAAGAATTTTTGTTTAATGACATACGTCTCTAAAAGTCCTTCTCTGTATTAGAAGAGTTAAGTAAATGAATGGCCATATTATATGATGGAGTAAGGTAAGAGCCAATAAGTAAAACGTGATACAGATTCAAATAAGCAAAGATGACTTGGGGGGAGGAATTTGTAAATGCCTCTAGAAAAGAGAAATCTGATCCTGGCTGATGTGGCTCAGTGGACTGAGTGTGGGCCTGCAAACCAAAGGGTTGCCGGTTTGATTCCCAGTCAGGGCACATGCCTGGGTTGCAGGCCAGGCCCTCAGTAGGGGGCATGTAATAGGCAACCACACACTGATGTTTCTCTCCCTTTCTTTTTCTTTCCCTTCCTCTCTCTCTACAAAAAAATAAAATTCTTTTTTAAAAGATAATTCTGCAAATGCCCTTTCAGAGTAGCTAGAATGTTACATGGAGAAGTAGAATGAAGGATCTCCTGAATAAGAGAAGGTGAGTGAAGGCATGGAGACAGAAATCAAGTCCCGGATACTTCATTGCCTCATTTTATACAAAGGTTGGAGAATTTATAAATTAGGCATTTGGGTGGTAGTGGCTCTTAAAATTATTAGGAAAAGAAGGACCAAGAGAAAAGAAAGAAAAAAAGAGAAGCAGGGGAAAAGTAAGAAATGGAGGTAATGAGGTAGGAGAAAAAATAAAGGCAAGCACCAAAATTAGGATGAAGTGAGAATTTCCCATTCTGGAAGAGAAAAAATAAGCAAGTCTCAGTATTCTGACATATAAAGCCTGAAAGCAATATCTGGCCATGGTACATTTTCAGGGCATTTTGATGACTTTTTTTTTTTTAATGTAGTCAAGTTTATGTTGATTTTTTTTTAAGATCATTTGTTTATTTATTTATTTTTAGTGAGAGGGAGGGAAACATCAGTGTACCGTTGCCTCTCGAGTGCCCCACACTGGGGGGACCTGGCCTGCAACCCAGGTATGTACCCTGACTGGGGAATCAAACCGGCAATGCTGTGGCTCACAAGCCAGCACTCAATCCGCTGAGCCATACCAACTGGGGCTGATTACATTTTTAAATGATGTAACTTTATAAACTCTCCAAAGCTCACAGAACACTAAAGTAATAGGGAATGCTAACTGCAAAATGTAGTCATGCAAACTATAGAAAAAATTAAATACCAAAATATAGACATAAAATAATACATTTTAAAATTCAAAATAGTAAAAAGAAAAAAATCCCAATAGGCAAATAGAATAGTCTAACATCTTACAAATGGAGGCAGAGTCACTAATGGGCACAAAAGACTGTCTCTTTTACTTAATTCTTCTATCCAACATTCATCCCTGAAGTCAGTTGATCTTAGGGAAAAAAAAAGCATTGTTGATTAAAATTTTGTTAATAATACTTAAGTGTTTAGGGAGTTTATAGCATATTGTTTGAAAAATTAGAAAATATATCTGTGCTAAAAAAGGACTGCTCAGGTTATATGCCTACATGTTTTCCTACTGTAGCTCCATTTTCAGGATCCTATGGCTTTAAGTGGTACCCAGCAGTAAGAAGGGACACTTCTGTATCTTTCTTGCAACTCAAAGATTTGAAGGGGGAAGAAAATTTAAACACCACACAGCCCCGCAAAATGTTCTTTTAACATTGTATTGAAATGTTGAACCATCCCGTTGTTAAGCTCCCATTGTATGTCCAACTTCCTAGTGAAGACCAGCATATAGAAATGTTTAAGCATGAAGGCTCTGAGGCCACACCTGAGCACAACTCAGATTTGCCACCCACTTGCTGTGAAACCTCAGGCAAGTTATTCAAGCTCTCTGTGCCTCAGTTTTCTCAACTATAAAATCAGAATGTTTATTAAAATATTAAAGAATTCAGAGCAGTGTCTGGCACATACATACATGTTAATGAAGGATGAAAAATCCGTGGTAGAGCACACCTTATCCTGTTCTGCAAATACGGTTGAAAAATGGTTGCTTTATCTACTGGAAAAATAGTTGTCAACTTCAGATTCAAAATAACTTGTCAGTGTATGTCCAGGTTATTTTTATAGTGTTATACTTCTTCCAACCTAATTCTCCCATAAATTTATCTGGATATTTGCAAATGTGCCAGAATAACCTTCTACAAACTGTAAATCCAAGCAAACATTTTAATGCCACCAAGAGAAGTTTATAATTGGACAACTCCAAGGAGCAAAATAATATAATGAGACACATCACCTGAATCCTTGGCCACTGTCCAAAGGCATAGTTCTCTTGAAATTTCATTAGCTTCTTTTTTTTTAATATTTTAGTTACAGTGTACTTTTAATATGATTTAGTATTGGTTTCAGGTATACAGCAGAGTGGATAGGCAATTATATACATTACAAAGTGTTCATCCTGATATTTTCAGTACCTACCCAGCACTATCCACAGTGTTTTCAATTTTCACAATATTATTGGCTTTTTTCCCTATTCTGTGTTTTACATCCCTGTGGCTATTTTGTAACTACCAATTTGTACTTCTTAATCTGTTAGCCTTTTTCACCCCGCCCCCCAACCGACCTCTCACAACCACAAGTCTACTCTGTGTCTGGGAGTCTGTTTTAATTTTGTTTGTTCATTTTTTTTTGTTGTTCTTTAGATTCCAGATATAAGTGAAATCATATGGTATTTGTCTTTCCCTGACTAACTTATTTCGCTGAGCATAAAACACTCTAGGTCCATTCATGTTTTGCAAATAATTTTTTTAAGTGGTGGTATGTATATACAATGGAATATTACTTGGCCATAAAAAAGAATGGAATCCATTAACTTCTTTATTATATTTTTTGCTATACTTCCACCTCCACTACACCCACCACACCTCAAACTCAAATCAATGGTGTCCACATTTCATTGTCAACACTCAAATTCCGCACTGAATGCACATGTTACCTCTGACATCCATTCTGACCCATCTCTGTTCAGAGAACCTCAGGACCTATAACAGTTGATGGTGCTCATGGCTACAGCCTCTTGTAATGAGCACGACTTTTGACAGTCTTCCCTCCCCCAGCCACTGAGGCACAGGGCCTCCAGAGAACTCCCATTGTCCCTATTCCACCATCCAGGCCTGGCAGGCCCTAGAAGAGAGTCACTGGAAGTAGAGCTAGTGTCTACCAGCCTATTACACCTCTGTCACTCTCACACACCCTCCTTGCCTCTGGCCAGACACCAACAAGGAGTCAGTAGACCTCACACTGCCAGCAAGCACTCTCCCAGAGTTGCTTTCTTAGGGATCATGGTCAAAACAGCAGAAGCTATGGATTTCATGGATTTTGGGCTCTAGGAAAGAAGGGGAGAGGTTGGAAAAGAAGGTGTGGGGGCAATAACGGGGGGCATCCCATAGCTTCCCACAGTGTCTCTGTGTTCAGAGGGACAGGGAGTAGTGGACAGCTGTCTTCTTTTCTCTAAGGAATGAAAAATAATGGCCCTCAAAAGCTGCCCACACTAACCTTTGGCACCTGTGAATATGTTATGTTACATGGTAACAAGGAATTAAGATTACAGACAGATTAAGGATGCTAATCAGCTGACTATAAAGTAAAGAGAATGTCCTGGATTATCCAGGTGGGCCAATGTAAATTCAAGGATCTTCAAAAGTGGAAAAGGGTGGCAGGGAAGGCGGTCAGAGTCAAAGGGAGATTTGAAAATGCCCCACCACTGCCTTTGAGGATGGCTGAAGGGAGACCAGGAGTCATAGGATGCGGGATCTCTAGATGCTGCAAAAGGTAAGGAACCAAATTGTCCCCAGCAGGGATGCAACATTTTGGTTTTAGCCCAGTGAGACCCATTTTGGACTTCTGCCCCATGGTATTATGAGACATTTCTATTGTTTTAAGCTGCTAAATGAGTGGTAATTTGTTACGGCAGCAACAGGAAACTTAAGTAGGCAAGTAGGAAGATAGAATATCCACATTCACAGCTGTGGCTACTCTTTGATGACTTTTAAAATAGAGTAAAATTTCTCTTGCTTAAACCTCATGCACTTGAATTGCTTAATCTTCATTAAAATGCCTTTGGTTTGCTCAAATCCAGTATACAGATTCTCACTTTGGACCCTAATGTTGATAAATTGATGAAGGGGGGAGAAAGGGGGAGAACTGTAATTTCCTAGTTTGTTAGTTTTTGATTGATATTACTTTAAGAAAGATAAAAATGAAAAGAAAAATAAAAACATCTGTTGTTATAAGACCTATTTTATGGAAGACAGTGATCTCAGTAATTTTTTTAGGTGATATATTTAATCCTGGTTTTAGTTATTTGGAAGTTTGCAAAATAATACTGACTGTTTCCCCTTCTAGAGACACTTTCTACTTTTGTCTGTGGGGATAAGAAAGTAATAAAAGATGACTGGACATGAGAGGTTTAGAATACTTCTTTTAAGTTAATTTTATTTGTCTGCCCATATTTTTCTGCACCTTCACTGCACAAGTTCAGCTGGAGCTGGAGCAACAGCTGAACAGAGCCGGCCAATGAAGCTGTCCCCCACCTGCTGCGTCAGAGCCTAGCTTTGCCCTTTGGGTTGCTAGTCCAATTTGAAGCTCTTGAACAAGAGTGTGCTTGGCCAATGCTAATGAATTTAAACTGGTTTATATTTGAATTACTAGGTGTTTGGAAAGGAAAATCAAAGTACTTTGGAGATATTTTACAGTACAAAACCTTTCTGGGCCTCTTGTCTGGTTTACAGCTCACCATTTCCTGAGTCCAAGGAAGGTTGCAAGTCAGATGAAAACTTAGCTTGTCTAGAACTTGAGTTCTTCTCCCGTTCGCTATCGTAACCAAGTTTCAGGTAGCTACCAGAAACTGTTGTCTTTCAGACGCATGGGAGAAATTAATCAATCAGTTCAGTAGTCTGTTTGGTATAGTTTATTGGTAAAGATTCTCTCTTTGACTAAACTCTACTCAGGCTCCCCTGAACTGTTTTTCAACTGGGCCTCAACTTTTGGACTCCTGTGTTTCTCTCTTCATTGTCCAATTTTAGCAAGAATCCTGCTGAATCAATTTAGCCAGCACACCCCACCCTGCATATCTCATCACCCTCAATATCTAATCAGACTTCTCATCTTCCACCACCTCCCAGGTGATGCCTGATTACCCCCACCTCCTTTCAGCAAGAATCCCCCTCTGTAATTTTCCACCCACTGACCCCTATCCTGCTCTTTAGCTGTATTTAAGTTGAGCCCAATCTTTCTCCCCCACTGCAAAATTCCACTGCAGTGGTCCCTATACCCTATTACAATGATCCCCCATTGAATAAAGTCTTCCTTACAGGGCCATTGACTATTATTATTTAACATTAGTTTTTGATATTTTTTAATAAGGGGAACACAGGGGGAAAAGCCCGCTGGGCCAGCCTCCTAAGTGGGCATTAGAGGATGGTGAGAACTATGTGGTGATTAGTAAACTCCCACCAACCTGGCTTAGAGGGTCTCTGACCATCCAGGGCAAGCAAATCATTGCTAAATGAGAAAGTTACTGACACTGATGCTTCTTCCATTTTTCAAGAGAACTGGCAAACTAAGATTTTTATATGAAGTCTTAATTTTAAAATGCTAACAAACGAATGAGCAAAAACACTTCTGTAAATTTCATTTAGCCTGTGGGCTCTTAATTTCTTACCGTGTTTCATTTAGAAACATTTTCTCTCTGTAAAGTGTCAGTTCTGCAGTCAGAACGACTATTTATCTGATAATGATAAGACCCATTACTGTCTTGTCATCCTCAATTTCTCTGGTAAAAAGTAATAGTTACTGTGAATTATTTCAACTGAGAGTAAATTGCGCCAAAACACTGATGAAACAAAAATGGTGCTTATCTCTTATTGGTTGATAAATTTAGTACATGTTATTTGAATACCTATGGGGTCAGGAAGCATCAGTGAATAAAACGAAGTCCGTTGTTCTCAAGTGGGTTATAATATTCTAGCTGATATAACCATTAAACAATCTCTGTAAGCCATTTAAAATGGCAATAGTACCTAAAAGTTAAATTAAAAACTTTCATGAGGTTATTCTATACTTGGGAAGCTTACAAGCAGGTCTTTTTATAGCAGAAGTAATCACTTTCATATTATAGGATTAGGTTTGGAATTTTTGTTTTCATTCTCTGCTCCCCACTTATTCTACTTAATTTTCTCTATCAAATTTCATTGACTCTTACTTTTACTCTGAACTTTTACTACCACATACTGAAAGGAAATGAATAAAAAGTCAATGTGGTAGGTGATTTATTTATATTATATGTTGATGGGCTTTTTTATTATTGGAACTGAGAATAATCTCCTCATGGTCGCAGAGCTAAATATGAGGGATTGCATATTTGTTTAACTCACCAAGTACTTTTCACCACCCTCTGCACGTGTGCCTCTTAAGGTAGCGTAGCTGACAATCAAATCATCTTCCTGAATCCCTATGTTTACCTAAGAGTTGGGAAAAATTTATGTGTAAGCCAACACAAATCCATATATATGTCTAAAATGAATCAAGTATCAAAGTGAAACTTAAGGTTTTTAATAGGTCACAAAATATTTGCCCAAGCTGCAATCAGAAAATTGGAAGATGCTTTAGGGAAGCACTGCCCGACACTCCCAGTATTTACCAACAGGCCAAGTCTCATTTCTTAGCTGCAGACCTGTGCCTAACTGCCTACTGGTATCTGCTTGGATGCTCCCCAGGCAACACAAATTCAATGTGCCTGAAACTCAACACACCCACTTCTCACAGAACCTATTCTCCTGTCTGTGATTTGCTTTACATGTAAGGAAGAATGACCCAGTCTTTTATAGCTAATCAGTCACCAAGTCTTTTCTATTCATTTTATTTCATATATTTGGTTCATCTTCTTCTACCCCCATTGCTATGTCTGATTTTTGGTTTTCATCTCTCATTTGCACTTTTTCAATAACAACCTCACTGACCTATCTGCTCTCTCTTCTGCTTTCAGTTGATCCTGCCACATGATGTAAGAAAATTTACTAAAACACAAATATATTACTAATATACTATTCATATACTAATATATACAGCAAAATGACTAAATACTGAATAAGGTGCATTATTAATTTTTCATATACATGTGAATGGCTTCAGATTTTTTGTGATAATGCCCTTATTCTTCATCGAAATGAATTATTTTGAGTGGGAGAGGAAAGGACAAGAATAATAAAAATACACATCAACAATATCTTATCAAAACCAGAGCATCAAATTGGCTATGTGGTGGTGATGCATGGATCATAACCACCATCCATAGAGGAAGGCATTGGATAATACTGACCTCGATGGCTGCGGGAACAACTCAGAGCTCTTCTAGCAATTCTAAGGCCACTGTTCTCATATTTCCTTAACCCTTAGCAATCTTAGGAAATATATGGCTTTTCGTATCTCATTGTTCAGTAGAGAATGTGTTCATTCAAAGCTTCTTTCATTTTGCCTGGTCATTAAACAAAGTGTGACTTAGAAGTTTGGTATAAGGAATATGGGATAAATAGGAGTTAAAGCACTTAGCATCTATAAAGATGTGCAGATAGGCTAAAAAATATTTTCAAAATACTTATACATATTTGTAACTTTTTCTGTACTCTCTAGTAATTACATGCTGTGAGTACTATTTTCACATCCAAGAAGAATTATTTGGATGTTTTAGATTACCTTAACTATATGTAGCTCTAAACATCTGACATTTCTTTTAAAGTTGTCATAGATATGTTTTCTTCTTGCTCTTAATGTATATTCTATCCTTTAGACATGTTTTAGAGAAGGACGCAATTTTTGTCTGCCTCATTTATTCACACACATACTCGTGCCACAGCATACACAATTTGGCAAAATAAACATAACTGAAGCATAGAAGAGTCATATATAGCCTATATTAAATTCAAGATTTAAAAATCTATATTATAGACAGGGATTTAAAATATTATCAGAAAATACTCATTCAATTGTCTTAATGTTTTTTTTTTCATTTTTATGTAAGAAAATACATAGACAAAGTAGAAGTTCCCTTTTTTTCATGTAGATGAAGGACTTATGGCAACTCTTAGGTAAAATGTCTTCTTGTTTAATAAATGCATAAATTAAGGTTTCTAAATGATCACTTGATTTCAAATAACTTATATTTACTGCTAAACACATAATATTAACATTTAAGAAAAGTGAAATTTGTGAATTATTAGGTCTTTCATCTTCGGTTGATTTTTGTTAACCTCCGAGTTTATAAGTGCTCCTACCACCCTGTCAAACCACCCTATCAAAGGCAGAGAAGGGCCAATGAAATTTGAAAATAGAAAACAATAACAATACTCCACAGCACTCAATGTCTCATTATTTTCTAGTTCATGTGCTTTTTGAAAAGCATAATAACCTCTGATTTACCCTGGCTGGTGTGGCTGAGTGGATTCAGTGCCAGCCTGCAAACCAAAGCAACACCAGTTCGATCTCCAGTCAGGGCACATGCCTGGGTTGCAGGCCAGGGCCCCAGTAGGGGGCGCACGAGAGGCAACCACACATTAATGTTTCTCTCCTCTCTTTCTCTCTTCCCTCCCCTCTCTCTAAAAATACTAAATAAAATCTTTTAAAAAATAAACTCTGATTTTGTAACTACTTTTAAATTATTGGAAGTTCTCTTTCATTGTAGAGCTATTTTAAATTTGACTTTTTCAAATATGAAAATTTAAATATATTATCTCACTTTAATTTTTAAATTATGCCTTCCTCTGAGTTTTGGAAACATGTATTTTAAATATCTGAATATGCTCCCCATTGTCTGGCAGTATTTATTTTCTATCATATTTTTAATTTCTCTAAATTAATCCCAGTAATACTTTATACATTTTTTTAAAGATTTTATTTATTTTATTTCTAGACAGAGGGGAAGGGAAGGAGAAAGAGAGGGAGAGAAACATCAACCTGTGGTTGCCTCTTGTATACACCCCACCGGGGACCTGGCCAGCAACCCCGGCATGTGCCCTGACTGGGGAATCGAACCAGTGACCCTTTGGTTCACAGGCTGACACTCTAATCCACTAAGCTACAGTAGCTGGGACCTGTCCCAGTAACACTTTAAATAAAAAATATTTAGAGTTTAAAGAACTACTCATTATATATACATATATATATACATATATATATATTTTTTGTTGTTGTTGTTGAGTTGTGCCTACATAGCTTAAGTTCTTTGGCCACATCCTCCCAGCCAATGATAGATGGAACACCCACATACTCCAGCACATGCCTGCTCCATACATAGTTCAAATTGGAAAAAAAATACCATGAGACTTTTAAAATAAAAGAATTATAGTCAAATCTGAATTATCCAATAAGAAGCATGTGCATGATATAATAGTTATTTCCAAAATATATGGCTTTAGAAAACATTGTTTTATTTTAGAGGCAATTTGCATAATTATGTTTTATTAGGAAAATATTAAAATGACTTTGCTTCTCCTGAAGAAATAATGCCTGATGATAATAGGGATAATTGAGGAGTGGTGTTGACAGGAGTTGGCAAGTTTTTCAGAATTTTAATGCATGTCTTGGATAAAATGCAAAATCCCAAATCATGTAGGTAATTGAAATTTAAAATTGAAATAACTAAAATTAACAATGAGAAACCCAGTCATGCACACATTTATACGTATTATTGAGATACTATTTGTTATTTCAAGTTTAGGTTCCCAGGTCCTTGAAGGTTTTCTGGTTTAGAAACCTTGGTTAAGAAATGTTGTAGCCAGGCATAATGTTATCCAGCTACAGTGTTCTGAGAAAGTATAGGAAGTTGTAATACAATTTGATTTTAGATGGAGAAGATCATCCTTTTCTTCCTTTACTTATATAAAAAAAACTTATTTAAAAACTGATTTGAAGCAATTTTTACCAATAATACAGAGTTCCTTAGTTCACTTAAAAGAGTAAAATACCTCATATATATTGAATATGCTCACTTCTAGGTCTTCTCTACCAAACCCACATGGATTTTAAATTAATGTAAAAAGCCATCCACAAGGCTTTTCTTCAGCCTTTGGTTTTGCATGGAAATGACAGAAAAATGTCTTCCCTGTTACATTGTTGCCTATGCTTTCAATGGTCACTCATTTCTTACTCTATTTTTCTTCTGCTGATGGCGCCTGGACCACTTGCTAATGAGCTCTCAGTGGATTAACAGAGTTTTACGGCAGATGGAGAAGAAAATGGGTATGTGTTTAATCTTTGACCTTCTCCATCAACTCAGGATTCAAATATAGTCACATATTTATTTTTACAACTGATTGCTCATGATTTCACATTTCCTGTTGGCACAGAAATCAATTGATTCTTCTGAAGTAGGAATCAATCACCAGGACCCTGTAGCATGAGAAGAAGGAGGGGTGTGGGAAGAAGATGCAGAAAGAGACCAAAATCAATCTTTTTTTTGTTTGTTTCTTGGAGTATATAAAACTTTTTTAAAAGTTTTCAATTACAGTTTCTACTCATACATTGCGTTAGTTTCATGGGACAGCATTGTGGTTAGACAATCATATACTTTACAAAGTGTTCTCCCCAATATTTCCAGAACCCACCTGGCACCAAAATTAATCCTGACACATGTGGTTGTGCCATCATTGCTGTGGCCAGGAGATGATATCATTACAAGTTGTCAACAAGCTGGTGGAGATGCCCATGCTGGTTCAGACCCTTGAAGGTGTCATAGGAGTAACCATACCCCAAACAAAGGTTCTAAAGTTACATTTCTCTTTCTTCACACACCATGCTTAGCCTTTTCCCCCTAAAACATAGCACTATTGCTGTGTTTGAGGTGGGCTTCCTCCTGCAGGCGAATGTTATGCTCACAACTTTCACTCGTTACTTCTTAAACCTATGTCTTAAGTCTACACATCAGCTTGGACTCTACCTTCCCTCAAAGATATTTTATTTTAGGAGTCAGATTTCCTTCTCCTGCCAGTAATCCTTCCAAAAACATCCTCTTCTACTCTGGTCTCTTTACCTTTAAATCTTAAGGTGTTGAGATTTCTGTGTCATCTCCCAAGCTTACACCGGATGTATCATTCTTATTACCTGTGACCAGTGAGGAAGAGTAAGAGCCTCAGAAAATAAGTCATAAGAAAGTCACAAGAGATACTTTTGCAGGTTTGCTGTCCTTCTCAGCAACTCCCCTTCATATTCCTTAATTGATGAGTCTACTTACGTGCAGCTTCTCTTGGAAAATACACACATATACTCGCCTCATCAGGTACCTTTAGAACCAGTGTGTGTAAACTGCTCTGGCTTTGGTCAGATTGCAAATTCAGCAAAACTTACCTTCCTTCAGTGTTTCTCATCTTTTGGGTTCCCTTGTCAATGCCAACTATAAATGGTGGCATTTTACCAAAAATGCTTAACGTTTCCCGTTAAGCATTTCTTGGGAATCAAGAAATTGATAATGTCATCCATGATTACACAGAATATTTATAACCAGACTTTTAAAAATAATTATAGATTTAATTTTTACAAAGTGCTTTCTTTGAGAAACAACCTTAGGTAGCAGAAAGCTCACTGGGTTTCTAGTCAGCCTGACCCAATTCCAAAATCCTGAGGAAAAGAAAATAATGAGAGAAGGAAAACGAGAAACAGAATAAATGTGCAATGATGAATAAGAAAAGAAGTAAAAACTGCACTTGTGCTCTAGTTATGACTGTTTTTCAACTCTGCTACTTGGAATCTGAAATGAATGATGTGATATTTATATTTAAAGGGAGTTTGCCATGAACTGAGATGTATAAATAATAAATACTAGATTTTTTAAAAAGTATGCATAGTGAAACCTTAAAGGGAATTCCAGGGAAAAGTATTGTGACTTCATCCTTTTTGTAAAGTAAAGCTGTCAGTTATATAACAAACAGACCAACTGGAGTGGATGTCAATGAAAGGGGTCACTAATGAACTCAACATAAGGAAACATGAACTATAACCGTTTCCTACCATGAACAAGGAGGCTGACCAAATCCTTGGGATTCAACCTCCTGGTGCCTGAAGTGCAATTCAGAAGTAGAGACCAATTCAAATAAAAGAGAAACTCTGGAGAAATACTAAAATAAAATGCCTAAAGAGTAAGAATAACCATTTGTATATCATAAAGGAGATTGCAGTGCATTGAATGAAAAAGATAAATTAAGACTTCAATTTTTCTGTAACTCCAATTTGGTTTGAAATAGATGGACTCTATAATGGTAGTTTACACAAACAGTGTTTGGTATTCTTTTTTTTTATTTTTGAGTCGGTAGCTTTCTCAAACTCTCATGTTTATATACATATATATACATATGCATATATGTTGATTTACTTACATATGTAACAGTTTACACACACATAGATTTCCAGCTTTCCAGTATTTGTTGATTAACTACCCTGGTGGTAATACGCTGCATTTCACAAGCACATCATATTAATTTACACTGAAATAAGACTGGCTATTTATCAAACATTATTCAGTTCTAAAACACAATATTTTCGGATTCCTGGTAGCTTTCTACAATTTGCTTTAACATCAGATCGGAAAGATGATTTTCATTTTCCTCGTGAAGTTTTTTTTAGTTATTTGCTAATGACCCGATTTACTTTTTCCATCAGGAGTGTAACTATCCTTTGGGAAGTAAGTCAAAATAAATATTGACCAGCTATGGGTTTTGGTAACTCAAGTGTTAAAGTTAGCAAATACCACAATCTGCATTTGATTTCTATGCTTTTCCTGTTATTTACCAAGTGTCTCCTTTTATGCCATAAATAATTTATAGTTCAAAGTAAAGTATGCCACTAAGTGCTAGAAAGCTCCAAATCACGTTTATTTCATTTGTTAATGTTTCCCTCATATAACCAAAATCAGACACCAGTCCACTTGTCATCTAATTTTAAACAAAAGTCATCTTACAACGCATGTGCCAAGTGTAAGCTTTCTTCTGTCAGGGAGTAAAAGAATAAATCAAATATCCAATATGAATTGACTATATAACACTTTTTATATGTATTATTACTGGTGACTAAGTAATGTCCTTACTATATGCAATTCATATGGAAAAATCTATACTTAGCATGACAAAACAAAACAGAATATGAAAACTCAATATAGATTGATATGGAAAGGGTTTTGTTGACACCTGTAATTTAACAGTGGCATCTAAATGTAAGAGAGTTTAAATTTATGTATTTTGAGTCAACATGCACATAACCAACCTGCAACCCTTGAAAGAATAATATCACAATTTTAATTGAATACTATTTATGAGAATGTCTCATGAATAATTTTACATATTCACTTCAGCAAGTTGTGAAAATGACACAGCAGATTCGTCACAAGAGTGGAAAACATTTTGTTACTTTATGGTAGTGATTTCCTTATGCAGAAAAGGAGCTATTCAAATTGTCTTTTGTTAGTTTTATTTACAAACTTGGAATGGTTTTCGGAATGAAAAGAGATCTAATAGAAAATCTAGACCCTACTCTCATTTTAAGAATTGATAAAAGAGACGTTCAAAAATTTTTAAGTTACCAAAGTTACAAAGGTGAATTGCTGCAGTTCTGGAATTAAAATGCTGGTGACACCCCCTGGCCACTCTACTTTGCTGCCTCATATGAGATAAAATTTGTGAAATTCTAAAACACTTTCAAAAATGTATACTACAGACAATTTTAAGATATCCTTAGCCAGGTGTCATTATGAAAAACAAACAGTACTTCAAAAGAGTATCTCACTTCTTGAAAGTAATTTAAATGTGTTATTTACCTGAAACCAAAATATGGAAAATTCTCCTGTTTCTCATTGGCTTTAGATTAGATTAGAAATAATAAGGTTTTGCAGCAGTTTTTTGGTTTGTTTTTAAATGAGCTAGAACTTGTTTCCTGATTTATGTACTTGGGTTTGTATCTGCTTTTTAAAATCTACTCATGGCCAGAGCAAGACAGCAGGTCGTCAAATAACATCATTTCATTTGACACCCTTTATTTTGTCCTTATAATATCGATGAGAAAAAAAGAATTGACTCCGGGTCCAGCGCCACGGTCTGTGTGGAGTTTGCACGTTCTCCTCATGCCTGCGTGGGTTTTCTCCAGAGACTCTGGTTCCCTCCCACATCCCAAAGATGTGCACTGAGATGAATTTGAGTGACTCCACGGTCCCAGTCTGAGTGAGTAGGTGTGTGAGTGAGTGGCCTTGGGATGGAAGGGTGTTCTATAAGGGTGAGACCCACCTGGCACCCAAAGCTGCCGGAGAGTCTTCTCAGCCACCTGAGACCCTGAACTAGAATCAGCAAGATGGAAAAGAATTACCTTACTTGTCTTTATAGATCTTTCTTAAATGTATGCATAGCTCACATTTATTTCAATGGTTAATATTGAAAGAGTCTGTGGTCTTTATTTAAAAGTTTGGTGATGTGCCCCGGCTAGTGTGACTCAGCAGTTTGGGTGTCATTCTGCAAATGGGAAGGTCCCGGGCTTGGTTCACAGTCAGGGCAGTGGCTGGGTTTCGGTTTGTCCCCAGTCGGAGTATGTAAGGAAGGCAGCAGATTGATGTTCCTCTCTCACGTCGATGTTTCTCTTCCTCTCTTCTCCTCTCTCTCTAAAATCAAAAATTTAAAAAAAAAAATCGATGATGGGCTTGTAACCAGAAATATGCTATAGGAACTTCACTCTTGTTATATGAATTAGCCTAGAGTAAAGTTAGCTTTATCATCTGTCATTTTACTTAAAGTCAGTTTCCAAGAACCTACTGATGTCATTAAATGAGGACTTACTGAACTTAGCACCACTACTAAATCTGTTCACTCATTTTTAAAATGTAGGTCATTTCTAATATTATAAGGTGTTTTTCAGGACTGACTGTCAAAATGCATCTATGAAGTTAACATAGTACCTGGCACATAATAAGATTTAATAAACTGGTTTTAATTAGTGTTTTTAATGATTGGCTTTATTGAATTATCTCTATCCCCTAATATTACCTGGTTCAGTTACTCTTTTACATTAAACATCTTTTCTTCTTCACTTCCATTAACTTTTTAGCTCCAACATCTCCCTAGTTAACAAGGATAACTCCATTATTAAAGGGAAAAAGACTAACATAATATCTCTCAAACATCTGTAATAAGCTAACCACTGTCCTAGGTATTTCATATGTCATTCCCTTTGATTCTCACAAGAATGTGCTAAAGGAGGTATTTGAACCCCAAACCCCACTATCTATGCTTGAACACTCAGTTCAAAGCAGGTGACTTAAACTCTACAATATGGGAGAAGCTAAATTTAACCTTAGCGCTGCCTGCTTTAGAAGTCCATAACTTTTCTAGTCTATCAGGTGACTTCAAAATGCAAAAGATCATGCAACTTTAAAACTGAAAAAGACCTTTACTTACTCTTCTAGTAGAAAAACAAGTTGTGTTTATTTCACATACAATTTAATCCCAATGTGTCACCCTATAGCAATGAACAACAGACTGGGAATCATTTTTGACTATAAATTATGAGATAGGACTTAGGGCTTTAGAGTTTCTCTCTGCTATTCCTTCGCATGCTTTTGTATTCACTTTTCCCCAGTCAAATGCCAGATGCTAATACTACAAACATGCGCACACACACACACACACACACACACACACACGAAACCATTTACCTCATTTCCTTCTTGAGAGGTTTAAGCTTTCTTTCTATGGTAAGAATTCCACCTCACTATGCAGTATGGCCAGATCTCCTACCCAGTCCCTTTTAAGGATGGCTGCAGAATGTATTACAACCTTCTAGGTACTTTCTCAGTTCTTTTGTGGGACCTATTCATGTAAGTCCTAACTTTCAAACATTGAAAATCAAGTCAAGAAAAAATTTCACCTTTCACATGAGTGAGATGACTGATGGCCTTCCTTTAGCAATATGGGCCAGGTAATGTGCTGAGCACTTATCTAAGGTTTCAAATAAGTGTATGCAGTAGATGCTGGTCCTTACCCCTACTTCAAATGGGTAAACTCAGAGGTAAAGCAAAATATACAAAGAAATAGGAGAGGACCCAGGATTACACCCGGTAGGGAAGTTTTCACGTTCTACCTTATAATGTTTACTTTAGATATGCAAACTCCTGAGCCGGTCTGAAGTGAACCTAGAACCATCACCTTGGAGAAGTCCCACAAGAAACAGGGACTGTTTTCTCCTTTCCATGTTCCCCACCTTTTACTCCAAGAAAATAAGGAGCCAGGCCCTCAAAACTGTGCGCATCAAAAATAGGAAACTATAATTATCTTAAGGCCCTTAGGCCAAGACGGTCTTAGCATCCCACATCTCTCCAAGCAATAACAACACTCCATTACATGAAAGAAACTTTCACCATTTTCATTCTCATTATTAAGCACACTCTCTTTTGAAACCACGGTGTTTATGTAAGACAACAGGAATAAAAATCTCCACAAACTTTGCACCCAAAAATTTACTATATACAGTCAGAAACCATCCAGCTGATGACAGAAAAACCTTTTGTAAATTTTAGTTATGATGCATGTTGTTTGGAAAGTTTTGGACCTGTTCTCTTAGCACTTGGATGGCTGTAAGGAAGACAGCTGCTGGGGAGGCTTGGCAGGTGTGCAAGCGAAGTTAGAGACATACACGTTTATCACTTAGAGGCTGCATACACCTACTGTTCCTCTCCTAAAGATAACAATTCCACGTTTTATAGGCAATTTTCTTTCCTTTTTTGTCCCAGAGGCTTACCAAAATTCAATAAGTTTATTTTAGTGAATACCGCCTTACTGCGCTCAGCGCGCTTGCCTAAGCAAAACTCCTTAAAATAAAACGAGCAGGGGGCATTGCTGCAGAGTGAACGAAGCCCAAGTGATCCGGAGCCCATTTCTTTCCCAATGAGCTCATTACTATTAATTTCTCCTGTTCTTTGAGAATATTCAGAAAAGCAAGTTCATCAGGAGAGTAAACGAAAAATATAAACAAAGTCGGTACAAATATCTCTCCCCTTCAAAATTGATCCTAAGTGAGGCAGTCCCACAGGACACAACCCTCTGACACAGGCTCCGAATAATGTTTTAGATGATTAGGTGTGCATGATTCTGGGAGCACACATCAATGTTTTGACGCTGGTATCACACAGAAGCTAAACATTTGCAGAAACACCTCAATAAATACACATAATGCAACAGATTCCATTCTCAAGAAAACCATGACTTTCCCTCCTTAGAAATCTAGAGGGACTCTGTAATTGGAAAGGATATAGTAGTAGATCCCAAGCGTTAAAAATAAATGATAATATTTAAAGACTTGCCCTGTGCCAAATTCTCTGATTCTCCATACCTTGCCCTAAGGAGGACCGCTTATCATAGGTGTGACAGGACATGTGGCTAGAGGACAAGACTCTAGGTGGGAAGAGGAAGGTGAATAAAGGACTTCACTTCTTTGGTGCCTCCTCACACTTCTCTTTTGAACTCCAGATCCTCCACTTTACTAGCTGTTTGACAATGAACTTTTAAAGTTTTAGTGAGCTTTGTGTTTTTTTTTTAATCAACAAAATGAGAATCATAATAGTTGTTACACCGTAACAAATAAAATATTAAATATAAAGAGCTGAGGACAATACCTGGCACAGAGTAAGACCCAACAAAAACTACTGGCCGTTATATTAACTTTATGGCTTTGGAGAGCTTTTCCTGTCCTCTGTGTGTTCCCTCCCAAATGCAGAGTGTAGTTATGTGAAGTCTAGACCTGCTTCTCTGCCTTTGAAAGGATGCTCAGGACCAAGTGGAGTTTGGAGCCACAACGTAGGTGAGGCGACAGGCTGTGCATACATGGTTTTGAAGGACATAGGTATTATTTTTCTGTGACCTCAATCTTCCATGCTTTCACATCATGTAAGTGTAGTAAATCTTCAGATCTAAAATCAGGAAAATGAACAAGCTAGACTGGTCTGACTCAGTCTGAGCCTTAAGTTAAAGTAGCAAAATAAATTTTCTTGTCTCACACAAGATCCAGCCTGTTTCACTAAGATAAAAGACCAAATAGAAGACTGGAGCTCTTTGCACCATTCTCTAATATATAATTCTCCCGTAAGCCTGCAACAATACCAGGAAGCCCCTGAAAAATGTAGGTTTGGGATCCTTGTTATTGACTTAGAGACAGTACTTCAATTATGTTCTCTCCCCACCCCCTTTTACTTCTTTCCCTTTGTCAGTCTATGTATCTATGTAGTTTCAAATGGTTATTTTTTTCCCCCAAAGAGAATTTTATTGTTATCAGAACTTCTGGCCCTTTTCCCTGGTGAGTTGGCTTAATGCTAGACTGGATAATGAAGCCATACATAGTTAGAATGCTACTGGTTACTGTCTCTGAGTAATGCTGTCTATTTCAGTTAAGAACAAAAACACACCTTCCAAGGAAGTGGCTTCTACTCTTTAATAGCATTCATGCCGTTAAAGCTAATAGAATGTGGAAAATAAGAAAGTATTATTTCACTTAAAAACTTGTGATGCCCAAGTAAGAAAACATCACACTGGTGACATATGAATGATGAAATGCAAAGAAGAAAATTTAGTCAACATAATATTTGAATTCTAGTGTTTGAAATTACAGTTTAAATGTTTACATACTTAGATATTATTAATAATGGAATTTTCAAAGCAAAACAAATGTTCTAAACCAAAGATGAGGTGAGACTTGAAACATATATATCTTTATTTTAAAAGATTGAAAAAATTTAAATCCCAAATGACCTCTTCTTAGCAAACTTGATAGTGACTGCATTACAAATAATAGCAAACATGTTAAGCATGAAATAGAAACTTCCATTCTGTGTTATACATTTCCCTGACCTCGACAGCATTTCCCTGAAGAAGGCTATGAAGAACATGGTGCTGAAAAAGGCTTTGCTCCTTATCAACCAAAAAATAGAGGAAGTTTTGAATAATTTATCCAAGCTGTCAATTCTCATGCCCTAGAGTACTCTTTCAATAGCAATGCCATAATAGGTGAAAGATCTAACTCCTTGCCTTTCCCTCAGGCTCAAATATCACAAGAGAAACTAAAACCCTTGAATGAAGGGAAAAAAATCAAAAGAAGATAAGCCCTGGCCGATGTGGCTCAGTGGGTTGAATGCCAGCCTGCAAACCCAAGGGTCGCCAGTTTGATACCCAGTCAGAGCATGTGCCTGGGCTGTGCCTTTGGGCTGTGTGAAAGGCAACCGATGTGCCTCTCCTTTTTCTCCCTTCCCTTTTCTCTAAAAATAAATAAAATCTTTAAAGACAAAAAAAAGAGGATCATGTAATAATCAGTGTAGGTCTCTAATGTTATTGTTTGCTTTTCATCTTGAGGATTAAATGGGTTTTAGTCTCCAGAAGCTTAATTCAGTTTTAATTCAATGCATTGTCCACATTTTACTTGTTTTCATATAAGTGTATTCCAAGATGTAACGATTGTTACTCAGGCATATACAAAGTACATTATATAGATTTTGCAGAGCTTTCTGGGTAAACCACATTCCAGTCCAAAGGCAATTGGTACCCAATTCAAGATAGTCAAATTATAAATACTCAGTTATAAATGATAGAATAAAGATGAACAATGTTGAGGAACTGCTTTGCATGGTTCTCTTTATTAGAGATTATGATGGTTCAATTCATAATGATCACAGAGAAAGTGAAGAAAAAAAACAATCTGGGTCCTAGAGAGAAAAATTCCAGTAGAGCAACATGTGCAAGATGAGATGAATACACCCAAGTGGCTTTTAAACTTGAACACAGACAAGAGTCAAGAGATATATTTTACCTCATGACTCAATAACACACACACTTATACATATATGTATATACACACACACACACAAAGACATGTACATGAAGCAAACTGAAGTATGATAGTATGATTCTCATGATATAATACTTACCATTATTATTGTATTGTCCAAATTTTTTTTGTTTTTTTACCTGTAAGATGGCTCTAGTAGCACTTAGTTGTCTTTAACTTAATTCAAAACAATTTTGTTAAATTATATTGTGACAGCTGTCATATCAGTGTACATTTTTAAACAACTCAAAACTGGTTAATTTTTGTGTAGCCATTTTAATATTTGAAGATGGAAGGAAATACACAACATTTTCAACATATTATGCTTTATTATTTCAAGAAAGGTAAAAATGTACTGAAATAAAAAATTTTAAAAAATGATTTCTGCAGTGTATGGAGAAGGTGATGTGACTGATTGAATGTTTGAAAAGCAGTTTGCCAAGATTCATTCTGGAGATTTGTCACTGGACAGTGCTCCATGGTGAGGTAAACCAGTTGAAGTTGATAGAGATCAAAATGAGACATTAATTGAGAACAATCAATGTTATACCATGTAGGAGATAGCTGACATACTCAAAATATCCAAATCAATAAAGTTATTGGTGAAAATTAAAAATATGTCTTTCAACTTATGGAAAAAACCATGTGAACTTTTTGGGCAACCCAATACTTGTGACATATTCTGGTATTTTTACAACTATCCTTCCCTGTGTCATCTCCTCTCTTTGTATTCTATTCAGTTTCCCTTGAGTTGGGGCAATTTTTGTGCCCCAAGTATTATCTGTAGTATTTGCTATGCATCCAGGGGATAGTATTTGCTCAGCTGCATCAGGTATTTCTCTTGTTTTCTGCTCTGGAACTTCTTGACCACCTCTACTTGGGACTGGACGAGAGCACCAGCGACCATTCTGAGAAGCATAAAATTAAAAGAGTGAGGTAATTACCACGTTTTAGGGATAAACTTGACTATTAGGGGGCAGGGAGTAAGTGGAAAAAATACTCTCCCATGCCTTCTCTGAGTCACATGACTCATAACTTTTCATACTGGTACCAGTGGGATTTGCCCCTGAAACCCATAGAAATGTCCAGAATAATGCACCTGTGGGCTGTTTTTTTTCTTCTCTGTTTCACTACTCTCAGTCCCTAGCTCCTATTTGGGGGGATCAAAGTCCAAATATACTACTGTACATATTCTCTAGTCTCAGCTTCTACTTTTTTAGTGGGAGGGACCCAGGCTAAGCTTTCACTTGATTTTTTAAATGCTGATCAGAAATTGATTTGTGAATATTACTATCAGTTTGCAAAAACAGCAATCTCAACCTTGGAAAGAAGGAGAACCCAAGGGAAAGGCATGACTCCAAAGTGATGGTATAAGTGAAAAATTCTCATATTAGAGAACCTTGTAAAATGCTCATTGATGAAAGGTCTTCAAGAGGCCAAGTGAAACATGACCAATAGGAAAGTGTTCTCTATCTCTGTGGTGTATATAAATCTCACTTGCTACTGCCTCCTTTTGTGCATTTCTATTTAATTGAAAAAATATTTATTGAGTTTCTGCAATTCTGAAGGCTGGAGTTGTCAGAAGAGAGCTGAAATATATTTCCCATCACCTAGTACTTAGAAACTAGAAGTCATGTGGGGACTGTTGATGCTTTCCAAGTTTTTGTTAAGGAAAATTAGGCGGTTGAAAGGAAAATAAAGACAGAAATTAAAAATCAGCTCTCTATATTTAGGGAAAAATTTAAATAGAATTTGATGCCTGGAGTAAAAATCCACAGAAAAAAGAAATGAAACAGAAAACAAAATAAGCAGTATAGAAATAACTGAAAAGGTTGTTAGGAACACAAAGTTTAGGATCAGACACTTACACACAAATACCTAAAAGGTAAGAAATGAGATAAACATAAAAGTAGCTATGTATGTACACATAGGTGTCATTGGGCTTACCTCATCACTAAGGTTTATTGGTCATGTGGATTTCCTCTTCTGTGAATTATGTAGTCATTATCATTATAGTCTTATAGTCAATCTGAGGGTTAGTCCTTTTCTCTGATCTGTAGAAATCATTGTAACTTCTATAGCTCTATAGAAGATTATGAAAAGTAATCTTTTGTCAGTTGTACGTGTTACAGATGAAGGAGTCTTCCCTCATTAGTATTGCAAAAGAGTCCCAATAGCATCTGACAAACTTATTTACCAGGCTGAATTTCAGTCAAAACTAAATACAGACCCTAAAAAAGGGCACTATTTTAACTAGTTTTATCTCTCGTTGGACAAAGGGTACAAACATCCAATTATAAGATTAGTAATTTCTGGGGATCTAATCTGCAGAATCATGATTATAACAATACTATATTATATACTTTAAAGTTTCTAAGAGACCAATACCTGCAAAATTAAAATTAATAAAATAATAAAGTAATATAATATACACAGAGATTATGGTGATTCATTCATTTAAATACAGTCAATCATTTAATGAGTTACCTTGATAGGTATTGAGACCTGAAACACAGAAGGCATTCAAAACAAAGTATGAGTTGGACTCAAGTGCATTTGGATGTGCACAATACACAAAATTATTTAAAAGCAGATTGAACTTGAAACAAAGTCTAACATGGTTGTATTTGCAAGAACATGTTTAATGCATTTCATCCTGTATAAACATGGCCTCAGTAGTAATCAAAGAAAACAACAATCTTGTTCACAGCAGGTCAGATTACCATCATATAATCCATAGTATAAATCAGATGTTGGAAAACCATGATGCATGGGTAAAATCCAGGTAGCTGCCTGTTTTTGTAAATAATGTTATATTGGAACACAGACATGCTCATTAATTTAAGTATTGTGTATGGCTGTTTTCACACTACAAGAGCAAATTTAAATACTTGTGGAAGAGCATCTACCCCTCAGATATGAAATATTTACTATTGGGCTCTTGATAAAAAAAAAAAAACTTTGCTGAGTACTGTTCTCTAAACGTTACCTGTTCCTCATGTTGAAGGGATAATACTGGGTTAAATGTTGGACTAGGTTATTTTCAGCTTTATATGAGACTTTACAATTATGATCATATATTATTTATTTTCATTGTTCAGTCTTGAGCAAATACTTTTACTAATTTTGTTCTAATTTGTTAACAAGTAAGAACAAAATGAACTCCCTGAGAGTGATGAAATTCAGCATAATCAATCAAATTAAATTGGGTCATGTGTTTTTCTTTCTCTGACCTTAAAATTATATTATATATCTACAGATTACTTGGGTTTCACTATTATTTCTGTTCAAAAATACATTTAAGTGAATTAGAAAACAGTTGAATGGATAATGCTATGGCAACAGGACCTGTATGATAAGGTAATGCTTGCTGGATATTTAATGTTAAGTTAATGAGAATTATGCAGCCATTAGCACTCTTGGAATGCCAGTAATATTTGTTTTATTGTTATGTGAGTTGAGAGATACTGTCTTCTCATTATTTTGCTCTTACACTGATCTGGCCAAGCTTCTTGAAGAATTGAATGCTGAGATATATTTAGAATGCAGCCAGGGAAGTATCAATTGAAAATTATTTTTTAAATAAGCAGCTGAGATAAAATAATTATTTTTACTACATTAGATATGTCCATTTATCCAGGCCTCAGCATTCATATCCATCCTCTCAAAGATATGTATATATGTGTGTGTGTATATATATAAAATATATAATATATAATAATATTATGTAAATTATAATACACACACACACATATTTGTTTTTGCTAGAAATGCGAGACTTGATTCCCTTGAGAGCAGCCGTGGCAGCCAGCTTTCCAAATGGCCACTTATCATACTCAACTCCCAGTTTTCACATCCTTAGGCTGTGCCCTTCCACAGAGAATAGGGTTGCCTTGTGTTGTCCACAGGATACTGCAAAAATGATGAAAGATGGTATCTAATGCTAGGTTATAAAAGATGTTGGGAATCCCACCTTGCTCTCTTGCATCACTCACTGCATGAGGAAGCCAGCTCTTATTATGTAGGATACTCAAGCAGTCCTACGGGCCACTTGTGTGGCAAGGAAATAAGGCTTCTTGCCAAGAGCCAACAACAACTTGCCAGATGCATGGGAGAGCAACTTAGAAGAAGATTTCTCCAGCCCAATCAAACCTTTGGACAATTGCAGGCATCAAATATAACCTTATGGGAGACTCCAAACCAGCATCACCCAATGGTGCAACTCCCAAATCCATGAAACACAGAATTATAATAATACTAAATGCTTGCTGTTCTAAGTCATTAAGTTTTGGGATAAATTGTTGTGTGCAGAAGATGACTAATATAGCAACAATACCCATTCTTAAACATTTGTGGAGCCCTGCCTCATTGAAAGAAGCTATCCACTAAAAAGCCGTTGGCAACGTGGAACAGAAGGTCCCATCCCAAAGGCCATACAGCAACTTTTTACAGCACTGATGAAGGCCCCTCTCTAGGTAGACTCAGCCAAGTCATGGTGTCTGGTTTACTGCCTGGAATGATGCAAAGGGAAACCTTTGAAATTGAGAGACTGGCAAAGATACTATACTCATTTGAAGCCATGTGACATTAAACATGGCACATGATGTCTAAACCCCATGCCTATAAAATTGAAATGATTCTTTGCCTTTTTTTCATGTGTTTCAAGGGTCAAATAAGAGAACACGTGTGATAATATGTTTGAAAATAGGGCAGGACTACACCTACATTAGGAATTGTTAGTCCTTGGCACCTGGTTTAAAAGGTGAATGCTGGCTTCTGTTTGTTTGTTTATAAATGTCAATAAGATTGTCCATTTTTCTTGGTCTCAGATACTGGACATCTGGGTAGCTCATAAAATTATCTCCTATACCTTGCTGTTTCCCGCTATGTGGGTACCTGAATTTACTCAATCTCAGCTTTAAATATAAAGCCATACAAAGGGCATGCATTCCTTTACTACACTAATTGTCCTCATGTTTCTCCTCCTAACCATTTTTGCACTGATCTGCCACTTGTATCCAGTGTGGTAAGAAATGTTTCTACCACTGTTACTCATCTCTGCCCTGTGCTATGAACCACCCAATGTTAAACATTAGAATAAAAGGAATACACTTTTTTGTACATATCATCATGACTGTAAAATAAATATAACATTTTACAATATTACTTTAACTCCTTTACTACTTCGTGTAATGCAATTATATAAATATCACTAATTTATACTATACATCAGGCTCTAAGTGCTAGAAATACAACTGTGGGCAAAGCAAAATTTCTACTTTCACAGGGCTTTTATTTTATTAGTGAGTGAATGCAGGTCATAAACTGTATAAAATACATAATATATGAAGTGGTGCTGTTGAAGAAAATGAAAAGGGGAGGGGTTATAGGGAGTATATGAAAAGTGCAATTGTAAATAGAATTGCCAAAAGTCTTTATGGAAAAGATGACATTTGAGCAAATTTCCGATGGAGGTAAACGGTGATATCTGGATCTCCAAAGGGAGAGAACTGCCACCAGAGAAAATAGCCAGAACAAAGGCCCCTTCCTGTGGCAGCATGTCTGATTTGTTTAAGGATGAAAAAGGCATTCAACGTGGCTGAGACAAAGTGAGAAAGGGGGTGGGTGTGATGTTGTAACAGATGAAGCCTGAGGTTTTTAACAGGAGTCCAGACACTTTCAGAAAATTTGGCTTGTACGTGGAACGAGATGGGAAGCCACTGAGGAATCGTGAGTGCATGGCTGCTCTGGTATAATTTATGTTTTATGAGAAGCACTCTAACAGTTGTGATAAGAATAGAGTGAAGGGGCCCACAGCAGATGCTGTGTGATGGGGAAGAAGATTTGATCACTAGTTCACACGAAGAGTGATGGAGGCTTGGCCTGGTGTGCTAAAAAAGAGAAAGAGAGAGACATGGTGAGAAATGGCCAGATGCTGGACATATTTTGAAGGTAGAGCCAAAAGGATTTACTGACAGATTGAATTAGGGTGTTAGAGAAAAAAGATGATTCAAAGATTCTGTCATGAGCAACTGGAAGCGTGGAATTCCCTTTACATAATGAAAAGGGTTGCATGGAAAATTAGCTTTGGGAAGATAGATCATAAAAAGTTCACTTTGTAATATGTTAACTTTAAGATGCCCATTAAACCATTAGACTTCCAGGTAACAATGTCAAGTAAGCAGTTACTACTTATTCCAGTTGAAAGTTCAGGGTTAAGGTCTATTCTGAAGATGTTCACAGACTCTCAAATCTCAAATGATCTTTAAAGCTGATACTTTATGAAAAGAAAAGTATGAATTAAAAAGAGAACAGACCCCAAAATTGAGCCCTGAAACACTCCAATTTTAGAGATAGACAAGTAGAGGAGATACCAGCAAAAAAGCTTGAGCGTGAGCAACCTGTTACTCCGGAGGAGAACCGTGGCAATGAGGGACCCTGGAAGCCAAGTGAAGACAGTGTTTTAAGGATGAGAGACCCATTAACTCTTTCAAATGGTATTGATAGGCTATTGATGGGAACTAAGAACAGAAGCAATAAAGGGGTCTTTGGTGATACTGGCAAGAGTAATTCCAGTAAAGTTGGAAGCATTAAAACCTGAATGTGGTGAACTCAAGATAGAATAAAAAAGATAGAGATATTAGAGAAATCTAGAGAGGACAACTAGTTTGGAGAAGTTTTTCTTTACAGCAATGGAAAAAATCTGATGTAGTAACTGGGGAGAAGAGAGAGATCCAGGAAGAATTGTGTTAAAGTGGGGGTTACTATGGAATATGTTATGTTTATGAGAATATCTCAGTAGAAAGGAAAGAAACAATGATGGAGCAGGGGGCAAGATTTATGGAAGCAATGAGCTTTTATGGTTAGTTAGGGAGAGTTGGTCACTGCTCAGAGTAGTGCACAGCAACGGGCACAGTTCTCAGGCCCAGGCACTAGTGGCAAGGTGTATTTGTTGGGGCTTTTTGAAATTCTTTTTTGATTGCTTCCATATTCTTAAAAAAAAAAATAGTATGCTGGGTCATGGGTGGAGAATGAAAATAAAGGAGTAAGTGTTAAAGATTTGAGGAGAGAGAAGATGATTTGAAATGGTCATCAAGGAAAACACAAAATAGACTAGATTGAGAAAATACAGTTTGAATTTTGGGCATCATTAAAAGCTCACTTGATATTCGTGGTCATGTTTAAAGCGATGTGGTGTGTTTTTCTCCAACATATTCAGCTGCACCGTCTGGGCAGGAATGGAAAGGGAGACAAGTAGGATGTAAACAGGATGCATAAAAGCTATGCCAAGAAAGTAGTGCAAAGTGAATGAAAGACAGGGGCACTAAGGGTAGAGACCAGAGAGTGGTCATAATGACTGAACATGGAATTTAAGCAGGACAAGGAGAAGGGTAGAAATATAGGATGGGAGAGAGAGAAAAAAAAAGAAAAAAAATGTGGTGAGTCAATGGATTATAGACCCCATGACTTAAACAGATCGTTGGAGGTGGAATTTTAGACCAAGTGTGTTGGGAAAATAGGATGTAATTGATGGGAAGAAAAGGATGCTTGCAAATGACATTTGGAGGGACATCCATTATTGGAAATGACATGTGCTAGGGAGTGACTTTGAGAACAAGTGGCTGGGGACACAGTCATTGGAGATCAAAAAACTTTAGGTAATAATACCAAATGGATCATTTAAGTGGATATTGAAATTCTTTAGAATTATGGCAGGAGTAGTGGTAGAGACAGTGACTGTGAACCAGGTATTAGCATTAGAACCAAGAAAAGAAAGGAACCGGAGTCAGATTACCAACTGCACCAAGGAGGGATAGCAAATATAGGATAGTCTTGTGACATGGGGTCATAGGACTAAAGACTGGATGTTCTAAAAGAGAAAGGACCAGCAAGGAGGCCTCTGGCCCCATCTGGAAGAAGGATCTGCAATGTGTGAAGATGCGAACCTGAACCATGTGAGGTGACTCCAGGGGAAGCAGTATTACCCAGGAAGAGGCAGATTTCAACTCACAGCAACAAAGTGAAGAAGGTGAGAGATAGATTTTCCTGAGGAGAGACTGGGTGGAACAATTACTTAAATATTTTCATATTCCAAATTTTTAGGAACTTGATTATATATCCAAGAAAATAGGAATAGAGGCAAAATAGCCTATGTACATGCAAGTGCTACTGAATTAGAGCACACTTCAGTTGTGTCAATGACTGACTGGGAACTGGTGACCCAGGTGCTGGACTCAAGGGCACAGAGTCAGAACAGCCCCTGGGCTTTATATACCATGTTTGCTTCTGTAGCTGCACAGTGTTTTTATGATAGAGGAAAAACTCGTGTTCCCTTAGCCCAGTCCAATGGGATACAAGAAAATGTTATAAAACTGAGAATAAAATAGTAACTCTGGTATCATATGTAAATTTGACAATTGATATGGATATATCTAAAGCAGCAAAATAATCAAATGGAAACACATATCTAAAGACTTGAGTTCTAGTGTAATTTCCCCCACTATTTACCCAATCTCATTGGGTTTTGATTTTTCCTTTATATAAACTGACAGGGCCAGACCAGATAAATCCTAAGATCCCAGCTCTAAAATTCTAATGTCACAACCTACAGACAAGGCAAATAATTTTAAAATTTAATATAACTTTTCTTTATACTTACTCTGTTTTAAGGTATTCAAAATTTTCTTATGTAGTTGAATATTGAAAATCTCAATAAATAATATTAAATAAACACAGTTCTAGAAAGCAAATGAAAGGATGACACAAAATAAATGTCTATACCAAACAAAAAATGATAAAATTTATTATTTTTCTCAATTTCAGGCAAAGGACAGCATTTCCCTAGGCTTTGTCTACCCTAAACATTTATGACATATTTAATAATTACCATTATAACTTACTTTCTATTAATATTTAACAAATATACATATTAGAAGAGGATGATAAAAGAAACAATAGATGATACCAATAACAATTATATAAGATAAAAGAAAAATTTTAAAAACTGAAACCAGTTCTACAAAAATCGCAGTTGCAGGATTTTATTCTTTTTCTACCACACGTGGCAGGTATGACAGAAACAATTGTTCTACCCCCAGAGCCTACTCTGAACTGGGATTCCTGATGTCCTTTTATACTAAGATTTGGTGTTTCCTAGGCATGCACTCAAATTATAGCTCTTGTGAACTGAGTCTACACTTAATAACTCTCAACAAGGCAGGACTATAGGTCAGAGCTATGCAATTCAAACTGAGGTCAGAGGAGTGGCTTCCCATCTGCAAGTTGCTTCTTACCAGGCTGCAAAAGATAAGGACCTTGGTAGAATGTGCATGATGAGATAAGGAGCTTATCCCAGATATAAATGACCTACATTGTAAGACACAATCTCAGCCACTATTTCCCACCCACCCAACCCCCATCGCCACAGTAAGAGTTTTGCATAGAAGACAGCAATGTGTTGATTTCCATGTAGGACACTCATGGACCTCCTCCTGGACAAGAATTTTGAATAGCACAGGTAAAGAGATTCAATGAAGAGGGCCTCTCTACTTGCGACAGTGTGCACATGCTTAATTAGTCACTCCAGGTTCTTCATATTATAGCATAAATTAATTACTAAAACAGAGTAACTTCCCTATAGTATCCATTGTATTCGCTGTTAGATTCCCAGTGCCTGGCACAGAGATGGCCTTCAGTAAATGTCTGTTGAATGCCTTACTCCATCATTTACAAAAGCCATCTTTAATAGTAGCTCCTATGTGTCTTCATTACATTTTTTTCTTTTGCAATTTAAATGGAGAAGTAGAAGTTTGTAGTAAAAGACATATAAAATAGATATATATCTCTATCGTTCAAGAGTAGATGTCAAAGAATAAAAATATTATCATGACTAGGTGTGAATTGTCTATTGCTGTTACTAGGACTTTCAATAGTATGTTGAATGAACATGTTGAGAGAATGAACATGCTTTGTTCCCTAGAGAAAAAGGTTTCAGCTTTTTACCATTGTGTATGATGTTAGCTGCAGTCTGTCATATGTGGCCTTTATTATGGTGAGGTACATTCCCTCTATACACCATTTGTTAAGAGTTTTGATCATGAAAGAATGCTGAACTTTGTAAAATGCTTTTTCTGCACCTATTTATATCATTATATACTTTATAGATTTCATTTTGTTTATAAGGTGTATCACATTGATTGATTTATAGATGTTGAACTATGCCTGCATACCCAGAACAAACCCCACTTCATTGTAGTGTATCTAATGCCCCCTTTCTAAAATTGTTCAATTATGGTTGTCCCCATTTTCCCCCAATACTCTCCCCTGTCCCATCCACCTCCCACCACCCACATTCAATCCTCCCCCGTTCTCTTTGTCTGCGGGTTCTTTATACATGTTCCTTGTCTTGATCTTTCCCCTTTTTCCCCCATTATCCCCCTACCTCCTCCCCTCTAGTCACTGTCAGTTTGTTCTTTATCTCCATGTCTCTGGTTCTATTTTTCTTATTTGTTTGTTTTGTTGATTAGGTTGTCTGGTTACCCCAAAACTTTTTCTCAAAAGATCAATACATATTTTTCATCTCTTACAGTCTCTATTATGGGTCAAGAATTCAGGAGCAGCTTGAATGAACAGTTCTGGCTCCAGGTTTCTCATGATGACATAGTCAGATGACGGTCAAATCTGAAGTCATCTGAATTCTTGGCTGGGATAGAATTGTTTAATTCTAAGGGTGACTCACTTATATGACTGGCATCTTGACATTGACTGTTGTCAAGAGGCCTCAGCTGTCCACAAAAACTTTTCACAGGGCCTCTTGTGTGTTCTCAAATTATGGCAGCTGCCTTCACCTAGAAAGATTTAGGGCCAGGCAACAGCCATCTTTTTCATGGGCCTATCCTTGATTTTCATCACATTCTGTTTATGTTAAAAATGGCTCATGCCCTGGCTGGTGTGGCTCAGTAGATGGAGCACTGAACTGTGAAGCAAAGGGTTACTGGTTCAGTTCCCAGCCAGGGCACATGGTTGGGTTGCAGACCAGGTCCCCAGTGAGGGAGTGTAAGAGGCCACCACACATTGATGTTTCTCTCCCTCACTTTCTCCCTCCCTTCCCCTCTATCTATTAAAATAAATAAATATGTAAAATCTTTTTTTAAAAAAAGCTTCACAAGCCCAGCTAACATTCAAGGATAGGAAATTATACTCCTCTTTTCAAAGAGAGGAATATCAATGAATTTGCAGAAATATTTTAAAATCACCAAAAATACATAAGAGATTAAGACTTTCCTTTTTTTTTTAACCTAAAGGACTATTTATTTTATACTAATAACTGGTAAATTCACTGAAACCTAATTGGTTTTCCTTCTTTCCTTCCTTTCTTGTTCCTCCTCCTCCTCCTTCAAAAATATGCTCTTGGTTCAATTGACCACCTCAGTTGTCTACTTTGGAATCTAGTAGATGGAGCCTCAATATTTCATATAGCCTAAATATTTCTACCAAGGTCACCTTCCACAATGTAGAACTGAGTCTAAGTTTTCCAAGTGACAGATTCACTCATATTAGTATTTTCAGTTATTTTGAAATAAGTCATTAATGATAGCAGCCTAACCTTTTTATTCCAAGTCTTGCGATTGTGAGCACAAGATTCAGGGATGGGAGTTTCTAATGAATATGAAAAAGATAATAAGGTGGGGGAACTTATGAAAACTTAAAATGACAAGGTCATAGAGAGATCTTTGTCACCAACGTAGCTTAAGTCTGGATGCATGATGTGGTAAAAGAAATTGAATTGGTAACTAGATAATGCACTGTAGACCTTTCAAATAGCAGGAGCAAAAGTCATTTTTCTTTTATTTCTTATTTATTTTAATTAATAATGCATGATGGTGATCTCAGCAGTTTAGCACAGCAAGTTCCAATTCTCTCATTTTCCATCTGCAGTACAGAGATGTGACTCCGCTGTCAATACAGGTCATGGCATTTGTTACATAATAAAAATCAAAATCACATATAGTGTGGCCAACTTTTTGAACCTCTCTACAACAAAAGAATATGTTTTTGTCTTATGCAAAGAGATGATGTTATGTCATATCTTTTGTGAGATCAGGGGATAAAGTAGTAGAGTGGGCAGAGGCAAAGGTTGAGATAGTCATTCTCTGCATATAACAGAGGGCAAAGAAAAAACATTACTTCAGAGGTTCCTAGAATATCATAGCCCAGTTATATTAAAGAAGCATATAAGATCATCATTCCTTTATAACTACAATATGTATTATTAACATATTTCATATTTAATTTTTAGAAAATTAGAATTTGAAAGCTAAAAAGGTTAGCCAAGAGCAGCAAAACTTTTCAAACCTATAAATACCATTGCTACTCTCAAGCTAGGTTTATGGTATACTCTCTATCTGAATTTCAGGGCACATAGATCAAAGGCAGGCATCAAGAGAATTCCTTTGACAATGAAGATCAGAAACTTCAAAAATAAGGCTAATAGAGCAAGACATAACAGAATGGTGCTGTCCAGGAATGTCTGTGCTTAGTGTACATCCAGGCAACTGAGTGGTTTTCCCATAGTTTAGTTAGAAAGTAGATACTGTCATCCAACTTGCACTGGAAGAATATTTAGGAGCAATTTTTAAGAATTCCAATTGCTGGAAAGCAACACAGTTGTCCATATTTACTCTCTGCAATTTACAAAACCAGGAATTGCCTCTAAGCATGAAAGCAGTGCTAACTGTGTGTTTTAGCTGAGGGCATCCACGTATAAGACGGCTTAATGTAATACACAGTTTTGTGACTTGAAAGTAAATGACCACTGATAATTGATCTTTACACTCATCCTTCTCTTTAGGGATCAGATTTTAAGAGGATTGTGGAGAAGTTGGACAGGTTCACTCAAATGTTTCTAAAGAATAAAAGACTTGTAGTCTCTTTGAGCAGAGGGCTAAAACACACTATTGATAGGAAAGTATCACTGAGTTTAATTTTAAACATTTGCCAGAATGCAGATTTTAGATAGTGTAAAATTCTGTGGAAGAAAATAATACCTGAATCAAATGATATTTTAGTCACCCAGAAAATTATCCTAGCACAAAAACAGTTTTCAATGTTTTAGATGATTCCTAAAACCCCAGAATCTAAATCCATTGCTTTTTTTCCCCCTTCAATCTTTTCTCTAACATAGAAAAATGAAAAACCTAAGAGCAGATAGCATAAGCAAGGCAAGAAAGCCCTACCTGAGTTTTGTCAGACTAGGTAAGAGCTGAGTGCATTCCAAACAGATAATACTACCATTGTTTTTCATTTTGTTTTTCATAATGAGAACAGAGCCAGATAATAAAAATAGAAGTTTTCCTCAATGAGTGTAAATTTCTAATTAAAAACTTTTCATGTTCTGACAGAACATGGAAGCACGCTAGAACCTATTGATGTAGCAAAGTGATCAGGAAGAAGCTATGATGTAGAGTTTTGCACCATTTTAGGTGGGATGAAGAACAGAGATGCTGTTTGATGCTGCAGTTCAAGAAGTATGAAAGGAGGCTTAGGGTCAAAGTCAACCTGAAAGCTTCTTTCTTTCATCTAAAAGGCAGGTCAGACCAAGCTATTTCCTCCCCCTGTTTTTTCTGAGTGGAGAAGAGTATAGAAGACAAGCAAAGAAAAAATGCAAGGTAAAGATACAGACAGACAAAGAGAGAAGACATTACGCTTTCCAAGGGTAAACGGAGAATTTTTAGCAGAGGGCACAGTGAAGGGAGTGGATGGTGTCACTAATTCCGATAGTGTCCAGAGCAGCTAGAACCATAGAAATACAAGTGGAAAGGTCTGAGAACTTGTAGAAATAACTGACATGGGACATTGGAACTAAGAGCCACAACAGTGGATTGGCCAATGGTGCATAACTAGGGGAAAAGACAAGAGAGATTCAGGTAAGGCTATCATGATTACATAGATTCTTCCTTAAGATGTTGATTTCACCACAGTAAGAGATTGAAGGAATGAAAGGTGTGGGGGGGTTTTAATGCTTTTTCTTTAGGGGAATCAACAGTTTTATGTTTCAAGAATCTGATAAGGAGATATTTAGCCTCTGAGATAGCAATTCTCCACCACCTGGGTGTATGTGTGTGTGTGTCTGTGCATGTGTGTAGGAAGTGGAGAGAAGTATACAGATGCTACTGAGTGTACATAGGTAGTGAGCCCTAAAGGTGGCACCTTCAGGCTTCTCTAGGCCTAGGAAGGGAGGAGGTTTTTGTGGGGTTAGTGTAGTTCCTTCAGTCATACTATTTGGCACCATTTGTACTCAGCAGGCCAGAGGGAAGGTGAAGGCATGATGCCCATGAAATCTCGGTCATAAACTTGAACCCTTGGCAAGAGTAGCAATGATTCTCTATGGCTGCATCTGCCATGAGTGAGATTTTTCTCTGAGCTTCTCAATGCAGGACAGACATAGGAAGAGAGGTGCTCTTTGGTTGTGTATTGCAAGGAGACAGCTTGACGGGATTTTCTGTGGTTTAAGGAGCAAACCCTCCTGTGTTCCAAGCACCTTGTAAACCTCAAAGATTCTTAGACCAACAGAGATCTAAAGCTCTCATAACTGGGAATCTTAGTCAACCTTAGCTTGTACTTAAAACATAATAACATGTTACTTCATGTGCATTAGTGCTCAAGAGCAAATACCCACTATATATATAAATGATGCTTAGTATACTGTAAAAAAAATTTCCTGAGGCTGACATGGGTTTTATTTACATTAAAACAATCTCAAAATTTTGGAGACATCAAGTGGACACACCAACTGAGGCTTCTCTTCTAAGGATTAAAAAAAAAAAAAAAACGCCATTGATGTATGTGGACATATGCAGAGGCATGAGTTTGGGTATATATACATATATGCATATGTATTGGGTGGGTCAAAAATTTCTTATGGTATTTTCCATTAAAAGACTTATTTTTCATTTTCACCAATAACTTTATTGATTTGGGTATTTTGAGGATGTCAGCTGTCTCCCGCATGGTATAATGTTGATTGTTCTCCATTAATGTCTCAATTTCCGTCACTATCAGCTTCAGACTACCCGACCATGGAGCATCCATCATCCAGCGAGAAATTACTGGCACAAAACTTTGCAAACCACTTTTGACAGGTTTGATCAGTCACAGAATCATCTCTAAATATTTTTGTGTATATGTGTGTTTCACTTGTGTTTTTACCTTTTCTAAAATAATAAAGCATAATATGCTGAAAGTATTATTTATTTTCTTCCTTCTTCAATATTTAAAAAGACTACACAAAAATTCACCAATTTTGATGTTTTTTTTATGCACGCTGATGTGACAACTGTCACAATACTATCTAACAAAGTTGTTTCAAATAAAGTTAAAGACAACTAAAGCACTATTAGAGCCATCTTATGGGAAAAAAACCAAATGAACTTTTTGGTCAACCCAATATATAAGAGAGAAGGAGACAGAGAAAGACCAAGAGAATATATATAGTTATACAATTATATTCAGATACCTATATATATGCAATAACCATAAGGAAAATTTAAAAAATCAGGATTGTGATAAAATGGAGGAGTTGGGAAGGAGATGCATCTGAGAGGGAAATACGGAGGATTTGAAAGCTAATACTGATGTATTTCTGAGGCTCAGAGTGTACATATGTGTTTATTAATAACCATTAAGTTGTACATATTAAGTATATGTTTTTTGTACACTATTTATTATTTAACAGAAAATAGATGAGCAGAACTATTCATATTCATGAAAGTGCAAAATTCATGAGGAATGCAAGGTAGAGATTTGAGAAGGAAAAAGTAAAATTCTATTTGAGTTAACTTGCAGATAAATGTGAAATATCTATGGGCAGGTAGACATTCATTTCTGGAGCTCACAGCAGAAGTCCATGCTACAGATATAAGTTTGGAGATCTTCAGCATGTAATTGGTATTCAAGCCAGAGAATAAATGAGTATGGAAAAAAAAATGAAAATGGTTTAAGACTGTTCTCTGAAGAAAACTTATCTTCAGAAGTAAAGGAGAAAAATCCAACCAAGAGACAGTCAGCAAAATTGCTACCAATGAATTAGGAGTTTGTTTCAAGGAAGCCCAGAGCGGATATGCTTTTAAGAACAAGCCAATGGACAATCTTAGTAAATTATGTTGAGAGATCAAGGAAGGCAAGTCAAAGAAGTGTTTGTCTTTCCACAGGGAAGTCACAGGAGGTTACAAAACAGTGCCCTTGACTAGAGCAGAGAGGTGACAGAAACAGTTTGGAAGGACTGAGATGTGAGTGGAGCAATGTAGCATTATTTACAGTTGCCAAGATATGGAAGCAGCCCAAGTGTCCATCCATAGATGAGTGGGTGAAACAACTATGGGATATTTACATAACAGAATACAACTCAGCTGCAAAAAAGAAAAAATTTTTACCTTTTACGACAGTATGGATGGACCTAGAGAACATTATGCTAAATGAAATAAGCCAGTCAGAGAAAGACAAATATCATATGGTTTCATTCATATATGGAATCTAATGAACAAACTGATCTAACAAACAAAATAGAGACAGACTCATAGACAGCAGATGACATCTAGTCATGAGGGGTAGGTAGGAGTTAGAGGGATCAAGGAAAAAGGACTCAGGAGCATGGACAACAGTGTAGAGATTGGAGGGGGGATTGGTAGTGAGTGGAGTGGAAGAGAATATAAGGGGGATAAATGGTAATGGGGGAAATACAATAAAAAAAGAAGCTATTAAGAAAATAAAGTAAATGCCCTGGTTGGTGTGGTTCAATGGATTGAGTTCCCTTCTGTGAACCAAAGGGTCACTGGTTTGATTCCCAGTCAGGGCACATGCCTGGGTTGCGGACCAGAGAAAATTATCTTCATAGTCAATCGTAACTTAGATACTTTCCAACCATAGCTTCACCTTCTTCTGGGTCTTCTTAGTGCATTTCCTTTCAGCCAGCAGACCAGGAAAGAGAAGGGTTGTCTGAAGATTTTTTTATGGGCTAGGTATGAAAGTGACAGATGTAAATAACTTTTGTCTACATTTGATTATCTGGAACTCAGGAACATAGCTACATCAAACTGCAAAAGAGGCCATGAAACATAGTCAGCTTTTGTGACTCCAGCTGAAACAGGAAACAATTTGGAGAGAGGCTAACCAGTTTCCACCTCAATACAATAATGTAAAATAATTTCAGGTAGTGGGGAAGTCAACCTATTTGAATGCAGTATTATTGTTGGGCCACACTGAGTAAAAGTCAAAAAATTAACATTAATAATTTATTAATCAAAAATGTATAGCAAAAACTCCTTGGCATGGTTGGTTGATTTCCTCTATAGTTACTATGCAGCTCAGTTTAGACACCAAAAAGAGAGATGATTGGGCTCATCCAGACCTACTATTTTCCTAGGTGAGTAAAAGAGAGGGATAGTCAACCAACCAACTGGAAATGTTTGCAAAAGAGAAATGTTAATTATGGGCCATAGAAACAAGGCTGATCTAGGAAGCAGATGGATATTGAGATGGGTATTAGATTTAGCACAAAAGGGATTTCAGTGAGGTTGGATATATATAGCCATAAAAAGATGATAGAAAAATCTATAAAATAACATTGCTTATCTTAGAGAGGATTGCTTTAAATCTCTATTTTAAGAGATTTTGGTGATAACAGGGTTTACATATATATTATCACAAGAGGGAAAGGCAGCCACAGAATGGATAAATGTCATTAAAAAAGAGAACAGAAATCTGAATTGCCAGGGGGGAGCACTTGTACACATTGAAATTATAAAGAAAAATGGCATGACCAGGAATGAAAAATATAAGCTATTAAGTTCTAGCCATCAGTGAATGAGCTTGGTGAAAAATAAGATTGTTGGATGGCAGTCTGAATGAAAAGGATAATGTAATTTATCCACAGAAATGAATCTCAAAAAATGGGTTGAAGTAAATGGATTGTAAGTAGTAACAGAAAGTAAGAAATTCTAACTGGTATACCTATACACAGTGATGAGTGAGAAATGAAACGACCTCAAGTTAAGGAAAGGAAAATGTTACTCCATTAGATATGTGGGTTTCACTTGGGGCAAGGTGGAGAGAATATTCCAAAATCAGATAACATGCTGGGAACTCTCTGGTGACAGAGTAGGTGATCTAGTGATTGTTGTGAGAGGGTTTGTGTGGAAGGGTATGTGGGTGCTAAGATCAGGTGAGTGGGTATCAACAGTAGTATGGAGATAGGACTAGAATTGTAATAACTAACCTGGAAGAGGCAACATCTTGTGGTGGATGCGGTAACAGAGATAAAAAGTACAGTTTGTACAGAAGTAATACTCTTACTATTATTCTAGATTCTTCTGTGTTGCTCCTAGCATGAGGGGAGAACACAGAGGAATTTTTTTTTTAATGAGACATGAGAATATTTGAAGGATAGAGTATAGAATTATTGGTGATTGATTTTAAGAGGAAGAGGAATAAAAAACTATGACTTCCTCATTTCTGACTTGGGTGATGGAATGGCTATCGGTATAATTATTAAATATAGGGAACATTGCCTAAGAAGCACAGATATTATGATCTGTTTTTGTTTTTGAAGGAAGGAAAGAATAAGTTAACCATTCAAATGTGGATGGAGATGTTGAGTTAAATATCTGCAAAGTTCAGGGGAGATGTCTGGGCTATATACATAGAAGAATATCATCACTTATGGGTTGGGTGGAAGGGGAAGACAAAAAAGACTGAGAAAAAGCATCTAGAGAAATGAGACTTTTGTTATGAGAGTCATAGGACATGAGGGAGAGGTGAATCAGTAGGGTGAATAGATGCTGACTGATAAATAAAGAAGAAGATTTAAAAGTGTCAGTTGGTTTGCATGACATGAGACATGTGTAGTTCCTATTGTGGAACTGTGTAGAAATTTCTGGAATAAAGTCCTACTAGATTTTCTGGATTTCTGAAAATCATTTTATTATACTCAGCTATATCTTAATTTCACTACTGTATGTATAACCTACTTTTAAAAATATTGTGTCAGGTATAATAATGTAAATAACACTATTATCAGATAACATATTTAAGTATAGTAGTTTAAAGAATCATATATTAGCCTCTATAAATGCCATTTGTAGTGCAGATGTGAGTTCAAATTTTTGGAATATACTCTAAATACCAATCATTTGGAAAGTAAAATAATCCATTACAGATGATCACTGTGCAGCACCACTTCTCATAAAATACAGTATCTATGAAAAATTTAGTACAAAACCTCCTGCATTAGTAATACAAATTTCCATTTCCCAATTAAAAATTCATTATAATATAGAAAACATACCTTAAGTGATTATATTTTTCCAAAGCTGCAACAAAAGTACCATTCAAGGTAATAAAAAATATAACTCATTAACTAAAAGGAATTTAAATTTAAACTACTGTTGACCCAGTCAACCCCTCAGATATTGCTTTAAATAATCAGTTTACCAAAGAGAAGCTGAAGCAGTAGGAGGAGATCCTCTGACAATTCGGGAAATGTCTCTCTCAAGTCCACCAGCTTTATTAACACTACTTTTCTTTTCCAGGCAAAAGTTACAGCACGAATGTATATTCATTATTTGCTAGTACTGTACTGACTTCTGGACACAGCAAATTGCATATTCAAAATTTGTTTTACAATTAAGGGCTTGATGCCAAGTATATATCTATTTTTTGCCTCCCCCACCCCTTTATTTTTTAAGGCAGGCTTAGATCCATAATACGCTTATCCCCACTACTGAAATGCAGTGCAGCAAACTGCTTGTGTGGGTTACACAGAGTCGAAGGTACTACCTCCTAATTAAGACTGTCCAGTTTATTTTCAGTTCCAGAATCATAGAGATCTACATTTTCATAGTTCACAGACATGCACACATTATCACACGGTATTGGGATGGCAGTGAGGCGATGTAAAAATCAAAATTCACAACTGGCCACCTGAGAATTTGGAAAGCTTCCTTAAGTTGCTTATTGGTTCAACAAATTTAGCTCCAACAGAACTATGTTGGAGAGCTGAGCAGCACCCTCCTCAGAGTTATTAACCAACATCAATGGCAATAAAAAAAATTGAAACCTGTCATATTTTTAAATGGGGGCAATCCTTTACATTTATCTTCTAGAGCTAATTATTTTTAAAATTAACACCAAAGGGGATATTTTTTACCAGTATAGTTGATTAAAGATTCCTCTGAAAGATATATTCCAGTCCTAATTAGTTAAATCAGCCTTATTATTTTTTAAAATATTATTCCAGGGAACCGAAGCATAACAGTTAGGAAGACGAACATTGGAACAAGACTACTTGGCTTTGAATCCCGGCCCTGCTATTGTCTGTAGGACTTCGATGGTGTTACTTAGCCTCTCTCTGCCTCAGTTTCTTCATCTGTAAACAGGGAATAATAATCATATCTTTCACATACAGCTGAGTAAGAACTAAATTAATTAACATATGTAAAAAAATTAGGACAGAGCCTGGCATGAATTAAACTCTATCTAAATATTAACTGACATAAATATTAGCTAGAATAAAATCTTTTCTCTAATTTTCAAAATGGCAATGTCAATTCCTCTTAAATCTTGAAAACTAATTTGGCGGGCAAAATTCCACCATGGCCTGTTGCAATACTTCTGGCACAGAAATTCTGGAGACTACAACTAGAACTTGGGGAACAAGCCTTAGACATGTATTCAACAAGAATTTATTCAGTGGCTACCATGTGTCTGGTGACTCCTGGTTTCTAAAGTAGAAAAAATGAGCAAGTCTGTCCTCAAAGACTGGCCTATCATATTTGCAAAGATGTGAGTAGGTAGACTTCATTGACAAGTGATGGGTGGCTGGACGCATGGACGCCACATGGACTGCAGAGTAGAGCACCGAGGGCAGAGAGCCATCAGGCAGGTATACTCAGTGGGGGTAGGTCAAAGTCACACAGTGGGGCAGACCGTGATAGACTCTGAAGCCTGACCAAAACCCCTAGACTATTTCAGTGATTAAATGTCTTGGTTAGCAAGGAGAATGATACAAATTTCTGCCCTTTAAAATAAAATTTATAATGGAACTTCATCTTGACCTCTCTCTTGTGATTTTAGCTGGAGGCGGGGGCTCATACCAGCTTTGGATGCCATGCTCCTCTTTAATTCTCTCTAACAAAAGTCATGGATGGATATAGAACATAAGTGATTTGTATGATCAAACCCATCATTCCCCTCTTCTTGCATTTCTTCACAGATAAAATGCCACAAACATTATTCTCAAGGATGAAATGATGAAGAGGAAAAGCTACAGAAACATTTGAATGCCAAAATGTATTTAAGTGACATAAGCAGATCAATGAATACTTAAGGATAGAAGGAACCACAGACAGTAGTAATATCATTTAACTTTTCCTGTATTTTAGGCAAATGTTCAAATCCTCTGTGTCATCAGGTTTGGCTTGCCAGTGACATCCCACTCACTCTGAGGACGTGTGGCAGAGAGAAGCCAGTCTGCTTCAAAAGTAGCTGGATCCCAGTCTCTTACTCATCTCATGGCAGAAAAATCTTTTTAAAATTGTAGTGCTGCCAACATGTAAAATGAGGAGCAGTTGACATGACTTATAATCATCTGCAGACTCTTTGGGATGTTGACATTTCTTATGGACAAAGAACATTCGAGGAAACATGGCAACTTAGAGTTAGAAGGGACACACCTGGATTTATTAATCCACACATCACCCACTGAGGTGAAAGGAGAAAGGATCCAAACTCTGTAAAGATCAAATGCCCTGAACAAAATCACACATCTACCTGGTACTAAAATCAAGGCTATAATCCAGAATTCTTGGACTCTAATCATTTTTTAATTTAATCATTATTATATGTGTTCCAACACCATTTAGTCCCCTTCCTCATACCCCCTTCCCCGCCCCCCACAATCTAGTCATTATTCATTTCTACTACAACATGAAACCTTCTTGAGAATTGTAAGCGAACTATAGTAGAGCCTTCATATTGTGGTAAAGTGTTTTCTGAGAACTTCTCAAATTCCAGAATATAGCTCTAAGCATATATTTTGTTTTTTTAAATGCAATAGAGTATGTATAACTGAAAAATGCCAATAACACTTCGGATTTTAATGCATCTATAATGTGGGACTATGGCTTATTTATGCAGCTATTAAGATAAATGTCTCCAAAAGCACATTTTCTTCTAACATTACATGTTTCATGCTACAAGTTAATTGCTTTTTCAGATTTTACTAAAGTTTTATCTTTCACAATAAGAACAAATTTTGGACTATTTACAACAGTTGCTGAATCAGATTCACAAATCACTTTTTCTTGTCTTCACATATAACTTATGGTGGGATTGACAACTTCAAATTTCCAAGCCACCATATAATTTGACAATCCATTTTTAATTTATCCAAAGTGTAATTTCTGGATAAAAACGTTAATACTTTTAATGACGCTCTGCCACTAGCAGCTGGATTTCTTTCCAGAGTCATTTTTCATAAAGAAGCACAGTTTTGTAGCACTTCACTAGAATTTTATATACTATAATGTGAGACAGAACACAAAGCCACAATGAAATGTGGAAGCTCAGCGGTCATTTTACTCACTAGCTAAAGCCCATTCCTACCCACCAGCATTGTGCTGTGAGCTGCTCACAGTCGCAACTAGCAAAATGACATATTGCTCTATAGTATAGATGTAGAAAATGTCTTGAAAATAATCTAAAGCAGTGTGTTAAATCTATCATGTCAAGAGTATCCTATATCCTTACTATTTCCATCTACTAGCCTGCACCTCAGAGAGTTTCACAGGTGGGAACTGAATTAATGTTATTTGATCACATAGTGTGTTCCAATGTACCTTTTTAAATCTGTATATATACACAATAGATGTTTCAAGGCCTGCAAAGTGTTCTAAATAAAGCACAGCACATTACATAACAAAATGCTTTCTTCTGCCTCTTGCAACTGAAGAACTTTTAGCTGTTAGACTGACTCTCTGAAAAACACTTCAGTGATGTATTCAAAGTATTTTTTGAATGATGCAACAAAATTTCAGCCAAATTCATTCCAAGAAAGGACAGCTTATTTCTATGATCACCTCCAACAATTTTTCTTTTGCAATTTTTCTCTCTGTTGTTAGGGCTTTGATCCTTTTCTGAAACAGGCTTTTTTTTCTTTTTTTTTTAATCTCAAGGTTACAGGTCTTCAGTTTCTTACACAATTGTCCTAGATTCATGCTGATCTTCAAGGTTCTTTCTTCTCCTTCTCACTAGTTGGTAGTGATCTCTTTGTACTGAAAATATTACTCTTTCCAATAGGTTAGTCCTCCTATGCTACCTCAATACAATTTAATCTATAACGGTATTAATGTTTTGAACTTTGGGTAACCTATGAATTTGGTAGTATGTAGATTAGATCACACAAAATAGCTTTTCTTTGAGGTCATAAGTTATATGTAATCTTTTTAAATTTATACAACTTAAACTAAACCCTATAATAAATGTGAGTTTATGAACCAGTTGTAGTAAAAAGATCATTGTTCTTACAATTATCATTCATTCTACATTTGCTCTAATATTTTATATATGTTCAAAAATGAACTCATATTTAGGTGTAGATAAACAGTATCATCCCTGGCTGGTGTAGTTAGGTGGATTGAGTGTCAGCCTCTGAACCAAAAGGTCACCGGTTCAATTCCCCAGTCAGAGCACATGCCTAGGTTGCAGGCCAGGTCCCCAGTAGGGGCGCATGAGAGGCAACCACACACACTGATGTTTCTCTCCCTCTCTTTCTCCCTCCTTTCTCTTCTGTCTAAAAATAAAATAAATAAAATCTTAAAAAAACAAACAAAAAGCAATGTCACCTTGAGTTTCGCAGGTTATTACCCTTTTATTTGTGTTCCACCAAGATAGATGTGTAATCACTTGATGTATATTCTAATAAAATGAAAAGCTTCCTTATGATTTTATGATGTTTCCAAAGGCAGATTTTTAAAGCTTTTGGTTATATGAGAGTGACAGCAATTTTAAAACGAAGAAGTTTCCTTTTAAATCTCATTGGGAAATAAAAGACTTGCATCATATAAATCAAAACTTTGAAAAAAACCTATCTTATAGTTTGAAATAAGGGAAGAGTTGGGAGGTCTATTTTTAAAAAGCATGTTTGATTTAAGATTGAAATGTGTTATAATTAACATGTATTTCCTTGGTAATTTTTCAAAAATGAACTTATGGTATGTGATTTAAATTAGGCTAAACAGATTATTTTCTGGGACATTTGCTAAAGTTTTCAGAAATAAAGCTAGTGTTTTTCAGATAGTATTACATTAGCCTGGAACTGGGAATTGTTGTGGTCCCTTCTCTAGTGGAGGATTGTTGCTTGAAAATTAAAAGAACCTATAAGAAAATGGAGGTTAGAAATGATAGAGATCTTGTTTCAGCATGCCTGATCACTCCTAGACATTACATTTTGAAAGTCAAGATATTTCATTTGTTGCTTAAGCAAAAATACACAGGCAATTAAGATTTCATTTCATGAAAAAATCAGCAATGAGAAATAGAAGGACCAAGATATACAAGTAGAACAATTAAGTGCAGAGAATGGGATACAATTCAAAAAATAAAAGAATTTAAGACATATTTTCATAGTTATTTGGGAAGCTCCTGTAACTATAAAATTAAAAAGAAAAGATGGGATATAGGAAAAAATCAATGTATGAACAAGGAAGAGTTAAAATATCATTGCCAAAGTAAAAATATGCTAGAGTGAAATCATAGAATAAACAGATGAAGACTAAATCATTATTATTGACTGTAACATCAAAGAAATTTCTAAAGAGTAAAACAAACAAAAAAATTATAGGTGTCAAGTGAAAGACAACATGTTTTCAGAAACTTCAGCATCTCAATCCCAGAAGATTGCATGAGGAAGAATAAAAAGGGAAAAAAATATTTTTAATGGAAGAAAGATTGAGAGAAAGACTAAATAACAGTTCCCAAGCTGAAGAAAGACTTGTCTTAACCTAAAAAGGAAATATTAAGACAAAGTTGGAATATAGGGAAAAACATATACACAAGGTCTGTCCAGAAAATGTCCAGCCATTATTAACATGACAGAACCCTTTGTGTGACATCAGTGTATCCTGGCAGCCAAGTGGAGTGGACTGGAATGCGCATGTGTGAACAAGGAGACCTTCACTGTACTTGTCAGTGGGGGCGGTAAACACCGCTGAGTGAGCATGTGTGCTGTGTGGCCATTTGCATTCAAAATGACCGAGTGAGTAGAGCAACAAATCTGCATGAGATTTTGCATTAACCTTGAACATGCCTCCGTGGAAACTACTCAGATGATTCAGGAGGTCGCAGCTATGGGCAACTGGTGATTGACAGATTTATCACAACAACGTCCCTGCTCATTCATCGCATCTCGTGCAGATTTTTGGCAAAACATCAAGTCACCCAGGTGACTCAGGCCCCTACAGCCCAGATAGGGTGCCCTGCAATTTCTGTCTTTTCCTAAAACTAAAATCACCTTTGAAAGAGAAAATATTTCAGGACATTGATGAGATTCAGGAAAATATGGTGGGGCAGCTGATGGCAATTGTGAGAACTATGAGAGGTCCCAACATACAACTTTTAATGGGGACTGAGGTGTCATTGTCCTATGTACAATGTTTTGTGCATCTTGTATTTTCTTTAATAAATGTCTATTTTTCATAGTACGTGGCTGGATACTTTCTGGACAGACCTCGCATATAAAAGCTTCCTTCTGGAAGATACTGGTGCACTGGACTATAGCTAAAAGAGATGATACCCAGGCAGATTCCCTTTCCAGAAAGTATTCAGCAGGTTCCTAAATCTGTGTGTTTATTTAGATGCCTTCCGCTCAGTCCAGGGCTTTAATATAAGCAAAACCAGCCTCTTTTACTCTATGCCTGGGTGCAATCACTTGCACACTGAGCTGGGTCCAGGGTGAGTGAGTTCAGGCACACAAGCCCTTGAACAGTCATTTCTCCTATCTCTGTCTTGTGGGTTTTGGGATATAAGCTCTGTTGGTTTTCAAAATTAGATGTTTTAAGGGCTTACCTCTAGTGCATGTCTTAACAGTTGTGGTACCTGACAATGGGGTTCAACCCTTCACTCCTCAGACTGAAGCTCTGGGTTTTGAGTTTCCTCCTCTTCGTGGGTTGCTGGGCCTGGGGTGAGGTTTATGGTGAGATTATATCCCAGCCTCCAACACTTCAATGATTTTCTTCTCATTGGCCTGATGTGTAGTTGTCACTTAGCCATTAGGTTTTCCTAAGAGGAAATTGTTCCATACGTAGCTATAGACTGAGTGTGTCTGTGGGATAAGGAGGATTCAGGATCTTCCTATATCTTCATCTAGGACCAGAACACCAATCTGTTTTATTTTTCGTTGTGAAGGCAAGACCATTGTCCTACCACAGTGTATGTGCAGTCAACATGAAGGTCACCTTATCCTTTAAAAAAATGTTTAAATATATTTTACAGTATGGTTTTAATGCTAGAAGTACAGGTTTATTCTTTATTACTAAAATTTATATACATGTACTGGGTATAGATACTTAAAAATGTTTCACAGATATTGGTATATGATCAACAGTGTTTGGAGGTCACATTTTCTGAAAATTATCCTTTTACACTGCTCCAAAAGACACCCATATTTGATCACTTAACATATTCAGAAACCTATCCAGATGAAATCAAGATTTTCAACTGTTCTGGCTGAGAAATATTTATACATAGGAAGAATCTGATTTTTATAGGACATATATATCTATAGACATTTGAAACTGTCCTTAAATAAAGTTAGAAAATATTCTGCATTGGAGGAATTTTTTGAAAGAATGATAAACTATAGAAGCACTTTTAAAAATATAAGAATTATGTTCCTCTTGCTGAGAATCATTTTACTTATTTAAACAAGTACAAATGTACTAAATCAAACATTAAATTCTTCTTTTGGAATTTTTGATGTTCACAACTAATGACCTCATAAAAGAAAGATATTATGTATTTTACCAGTCAAGTTAAATAAATTATCATGAACTTTATCTTTAATAAAATGAGCCTAAACCTGTTGTTTTGTTTCCTAGTGTATCTTCTCCGTATCTTCCAGATGTTCCAATCATCAAGATTTTTTTAATATTCACTCTTTTAAGGTGGCTTCATATTTTGCAAACTTCAGTAGGTTTTTTTTTTCCTCATCTTATTTTACTTTCTTGAAGTTATTCTGTGAAGCTTTATGTGCTATCTGAAAAGTGTTCAGCTACCTGAACATCTGGAAGTAAAGCTTTGCAATTAACAGTCACATTTTCATCACTGCAAGCCTGTTAGTTTGTGAACACGTTGTTCTTGCCTTTCTACTAGGTTTGTTGAGAAACTGCACCATCTGGGTCTAATGAAACAGAAATGAAACCTGAGCATCAGCACACTCATGGCATTGTCGCCCAAAGCATTCTTGCATCTTATTCCATCTTTGTATTTGTTTTACCTTTCTTGGGTTGAGTGCTTGTTTTACTCCATAACCCTGAATTGCCACTGACACAAAATGAGTACCAAAAAATGAAGACCTACAGATGACAGGTTTTTTCCAGAGGTTAATTTAAGCTAATTCATGAGAATATTAGGACAATTTCCCCTAATTTTAAGTTTTATGGTCTTTGAAATGAACCAACTAGAGATTTGAAGAAAATACGCAAAACCCTAAAGCATTAAAGGAAAGCACCAAAATTATCACATCCTTTAAATTAATAAAAATTCCACAGAACCATTTTGTGAAATGTGTTATTTCTGAAGAAAAGATTAGTTGAGGACCACAGACAACTATAGCTTCAGTTTTAATTATTTGTGTGTGTATCTGTCCCTTAGAACCAGCTAGATAATTAGATATGTAGTAGGAGATCTGGTAAAAATATTTGTGGCATTCCTTAATACTTCATTTTCCTCAAAGCTATTTTGAAAATTCCCGTATGTTCAATAAGCACTCTGCCAAAAATATTTTTAAAAATATGTTATAGTCAATATTCATTTTCCAATATGGTACTGGCTATTCTAACTTGCGATAAACATCTCGAAACCATTCATGCAATTGAACAGTCCTTCACTGAAATTGTAGAAAAGGCAATAATAATTGATTACCATAATTCCATCTTTGATGTCATGAGAATTGTATAAGTAAATGGAAAGACGTATCTGTTTTTTATTAACTAATGTGGCAATTTCAATTGTTTATATGAATTAAGTGGATCTTTCCCTCTTATTTCTTAAAATCTAACAAATTTTTAGCAAATCTATCATCATTCACTCATCTTAAAAGGAAGACTAGATTGTGTAATATAAAATTTACCCTCTTAACTATTTTTAAGTACACTGTTCAGTAGTGTCGACTATATTTAATTGTTGCATAACAAATCTCTAGAAATTTTTCACCTCACAAAAACAAAACTCTATGCCCATTAAACAATCCCCCATATCCCTTCATCACCAGCCCCTGACAACCACCATTCTACTTTCTGTTTTCATAATTTTAACCAATCTAGACATCTCATATAAATGGAATCATACACTATTGCCTTTTTGTAACAGGCTTATCTCACTCAGCACAGTAACCTCAAAATTCATTCCTATTTTATCATGTGACAGAATTTCATTCTTTTTAAAGGCTAAATAATATTCCATTATATGGATATACCACCTTTTCTTTATTTGTTCATCTTTCAATGTACATTTGGGCTTCTTCTATCTCTTGGCTATAATGAATAACGCTTCAATGAACACAGATGTGCAGATATCTCTTTAAAATCCTGACTTCAATTCTTTTCAAGGGAAATGTATATGTATTTGTATATGTATATGTATATGTATATGTATATGTATATGTACATACACACACACCCAGAAATGGGATTGCAGGTTCATGTGGTAGTTCTATTTTTTATTTATTTTTTATAAACCTTTATACTGGTTTTGATACCTATACCATTTTACATTTCCACCAACTATACACAAGTATTCCAATTTCTCCACATTCTTGTTAACACTTGTTATTGTTCTTATTATTATTGATAGTGGTCCTCCTAATAGTTATGAGGTGATATCTCATTTTGATTTTGATTTACATTCCTCTGATGATTAGAGGTACTGCATTTCTTTTCATATGCTTGATGGCCATTAGCATATCTTCTTTGGAAAAGTGCCTATTCAGGACCTTTGTCCACTTTTAAATTGGGTTATTTATTTTTGATGATATTGAGTTGCATCAATATCAGTTTTATTTTCAGTTTTATTAGCTTTTACAGTATTCTACTACTGTAGTACTGTGTAGTACTACACTGTGTAGTACTGTAAGTACTACTGTACTCACAAAAACATGTCAAAATACATTTTTATATAAATTATGAAAGATGGGATGTGCAACAGTAAATCTTATATTATTATATCCCAGCATCTTTTTTTAAAACCTTCACCATCACAAGTAATGGCCATATAATGTCCATTTTTATTATTATGAATCCTTTGAATTCGACTTGGTAAATGTTCTCTATAACTTGCTTTCTTTCACGGGTCCTGGGTAATGGATATCCTAGAATATGAGAATCAAAATACATAACCATGTTAATATTGGTTTATATAGGCATAGCTTTTATTTTATTCAATTTGAGGACAATGATCATTCTGCAAGTGTGTTTATTTGGATGGCATGAGTGTAGACAGCTAACATTTCCTAATATCATTTCAACATTAGGACTACATGGTCATAAAAAAATAGCTTCAGCTTACAGCATTCTGTTGTTCTAAGAATACTTGCTTCTTCTCAAACTCCCAATTAAATATAACAACTCCATATCCTCATAAATTAATTCTGGTGCACAATCGAGGAGTATTAGCAGTTCTAGGCAATACTATACATTGTGTTTTTTTCATCCAATAGACCAAAAATAGTTTCTTTTCAATTCTAAGCCATTTCATTCAATACTGGGTTATCTTACAGGAGACTTTGTCAGAGACTCTGACCTTCTTATCAGTTTTCTTCTTATATTGCAAACAATATTCAAAGAAAGCATTTTGATATCCAGCACTGGCAACTCATTAGAGCTTTTCTGTTTTTGTAATTGGTCTAACCTCAGATAAATTCAGCACATCTCCTTTGAGGTTCTTATATCCTAGAAAGTTTGAAGAGAGATAGTTGTAAGCTACTGAATTTCCTATAAAATTCACCCAGCCCTTAGGTGTATATAATGTACTACACTTGCCCCATGAATTTTGTAAATATTTGATCATTGAAACAAAAATTGTGACACCATCTGATATTCTAGTTAGTAATTTTTAAAATAAGGAAAGAAGTGTATACATAAATATTAAATAATACAGAAGTCAAAGGAAATTACTGAAGACAGAAGGATCGGGTGTAATGATAAAAATATTAATCTACCATGAAGAGATATGATCATAAATGTATGGGCACCAAACAACTGAGCCTCAAAATACATGAAGTAAAAACTAATAAAGTGAAAAAGAGAAATAGACAACTCCATTATTAAAGTTAAGAACTTCTACACTCTCTTCTCAGGAACTGGTAGAACTGCTATATGAAAAATCAGTAAGGATATAGAAGAATTGAACAACAGAATTGACCAAGAGGATTAAATTTCCTTATATAGAACACCCCATGCAACAACAACATAATACATATTTTTTCAAGCACCCATGGAAAACTCAGAGGCATAGACCATATCCTACACCATAAAACAAACCTTAATGAATTTAAAACACTTAAAATCATACAGAGTATGTTCTCTGTCTATAATGGAGTTTAACTAGAAACCAAAAACAGAATGACAACAGGAAAATCTCTAAATATGTGGAAGTTAAACAAGAAAATTCTAAAGTTCATAAAAGAGAAAGATTTAAAGATAATTCTCTTAACATACATGGAACTGAATAAGAAAACAATATGATATAGCAAAACATATGGGATGCAACTCTAATCATGTAAAAAAGATGTGTAACATTGAATGCTTACCTTAGAAATAAGGAAAGATCAACCATTATCTAGATTACCACATTAAAAAAACTAAAAAATAAAAGTAGAAGAAAGGAAGTAAGAAAGAACAGAAATCAGTAAAGTTTAAAAAGATGAACAAGAAAGAATTAAACAAAAGTTGGTTCTTCAAAAAAAATCAATAAAATTAAGAAACCACTAGCAACACTGACAACAATGAAAAGACACACATCACCAATATTTAGGAATGATCAGAAGAGATTGGGCTCATGGTGGTATATCCATAGACCAATATTAGGAATGAAATAAGGGATATCACCACAGATTCTGTGGCCACTAAAATAATAATATGTGTGAGCATGACAAATAACTTCAAGCTGACAAATTTGACAACTTAGAAGAAATGGACCAAGTCTTAAAAAACTGCAAACTATAATACCTAAACTGAACCAAGGTAAAACAGACCATCTGAATAGTCCCATAAATATTTTTTAATTAAATCTATGTTTTAAAATCTCCCAGAATGAAAGTCTCTAGCTCCAACTGGTTTCATTGAAGAATTTGACCAAATATTTAAAGATTTGACACCAACTTTATAAATTTTGCTCTATTTTGAAAATAGAAGAGTAAGACCACCTCTCAACTCATTTTATGATGCCAGAATTACCAAAATTTTACATACCAATCTCTTAAGAATTTATGTATATAAATCCTCAGAACATGAATGTGCCCAATCCAACAATGTATTAAAAGAACTATTTCCTGACCAAGTACTGTTTATTCCAGGTATGCAAGGCTAATTTAATATCTGAGTATCAGCCATTATAATTCATTGTATCAATAGGTTAAAAAAGAAATGATATGGCTATATCAATTGGCCTGGAAAAGAATTTAACAAAATCCAACACGCATTAAAGATAAAAATTGTTAACAAATTAGAAATAGAGCATAATGACCTCTGTTTTGCTAGTCTATAATATGGCCTATGCTAACAACACACTTAACTATGTAAGACTGGAATCTTCCCGCTTAAGGTCAGGAAGAAGGTAAGGATATCAACTCTCCTCACTCATATTCAGCACATCACCGAAAACTTTTACTGCAGTAGAGCAAGAAAAAGAAATAGAAGACAAATGTATCAGAAAGGAAGACATAAAACTACTTGCAGCAAAATGGTTGCAACTTTTCTAGATTTCACATGTGTACACCCCACTATCCAGAGAAAAAGCGAGCTCTTTCCTTTCCCTTACAAACAGTTGACTCTGAGTTGTGCAGTTGTGGCCAGGAGACTATCTTGCACTGAATGGCTTGGACCTCAGTTACTGCTTCTTCCTGTACCACTTACTTTGGCAAGGATCAGGAAACAATTCTGATGAATGCATGCTAATCAGGCCCATACTGGAGCTAGCAGCAGTATTGGTGCCAAACAACCATTTTATTAAGGCCGATGGATAATTAACCAGGAGAGTGGAGCAATGCAACTCTCCTCTTCACAAGTAAATCCATCTATGCAAATGAACTTTCACATGATAGAAAAGGCTATAAAAATATTCAACAGGTAATACGATACATACTAACTATAGGTAGGACAGGTGCTTTTTTAGGTTGGGTGGTCAAAAAAAAGGAATCTTAGAGTAGATAATATTGGAGCTGAGGCCTGAATGATGAGATAGAACTGTTCTTGTGATGAGCTTGGGGAAGAACAATGTAGGAAGATCATTATGGCCTGGTATTTATTTCATTGTCCGTCCTTTGTATGAATCTGTAAAGTTAACAAGATCAGGGATCATGCTGGCAAACTTGCTGCTATACCTGGCAAGTCCTCACAAAGATTACATATTCCAATATTTCTGATTAAAGAATAAAGAAGGTAATTCCTAGCACAGTCTTCTCACTGAAATGTTTTGGAATTGTCTCTAAAAGAATAGAAAAGAAAAGAGCTGTTTTAGGCCAATAGAACAGGTGAACACACACATGGCACATGTGAAAGAGAATGGGCTACATCAAGTGAAACAGGTGGGATATAGCATGGGGTTAAGTGAACAGGGGCCTAAGTAAATTAAGTTGGCATCAAGTACAGAGAGTTTTAGAATTAAGATAGAACTTATCTCTGATAGTCTACATAGTAGGGAAGCATTGTTATTTTTTAACAGCAAAGTAGAATGAAGATAAAGAATTGATATAAAACTACCCTGGAAGGAATAGGCTGATTAAATTGATAATCATGATCTTCAATTATAATTATATCATGTGGGTATAAAAACTAATGCTATTGAAAAGATACTAAATAAATCAGATTTTATTCTAATATTATTATTGAATAGCTATTATGAGTTAACTTTTGTTCTAAGCACTTTATATATACTTAAGTGTTCCTCACATAACCTTACAAGAGAGATAACACTTTGCCATTTTTCAGGTAGTAACTGAGGTACAGAGATATAAAATAGTCCAAGTTCACTCAGGTAATAAGATGCGGAGTTGAGGTAAACTGTACTCTTAACCAATGCTCAATACTAAACACTCAATGCCTTTCATAGTCCTATGGAAATAAAAGGTTTTAGTGTTTTCTAAATAGAAAAATGGACAACAGCTGGAATCATATATAGAATATTTTAAGTTTAACTCAACATCTCTGAGGAATAATTGAGCTCTTTGTCCCTAATGTCATCTATTAGCTCTTGAGCTATATTCTCCAAGAATTCAGTTACAAAAAAACTAGGCACAAGAACTTCTTCACTTTTCTGTCTATCCAAGGTCCTGCAGATATCAGGCCTGCTTGAGTGTGGTTGGTAGGACAATAATAAGGGCATCATAATTTATAGCTTTAATTTGAAGATTTCACTTGCAATGTTATATGGTGTGCTTGAGTGTGATATTGTTGTGTAATAGAATTACATGATTATGATTTTGTAAAAAAAGATTTTATAATAAAAAAGTGGTGTTATTTGTTCTGGACCCTGTATTTTCACTTAGTTCTTTTCACAAGTTACTTTCTTTATTTAGACTTGAATTAGGTTATAATATTTTCCCCCGGCATTTTTTTTCATTTTGCATTCAGATTTTTTTTTACTAAAAATCCATAATGCTTATTCTCCGGGAAGGTTTCTTACAAAACTTCTTGTTTATTTCAGTTTGTTGAACTCAAAATTTCTGAACACCTTGGATTTATATTAAATATATCACTCTACTTACAAATAATATTTTTAATTTAAGGAAAATGCTCACAAAAATACTACATGTTCTTTGGTGTAAGAATACTTGCATTAGAAATGCATTACCCTATATGTTCACATAGTACATAGTTGAACAATATTTTTGTACTTAATCCAGAGAAATAATTTCTGTGGTAACCCAAATGACTCTGCACTCCTCACCGAAAACACTCAAGCTTTTATTCTTCCCACCTCAAGATAGTAGAAATGTTGATCTCAGGTGAATGCCTTGCTAAGAATATTTCTTAAAGCATTTAAAAAGCTTTTTTATTACTTTTTATTTTTTATTCATAATCTAACCTTATAATTTCCAACCATAAAAAAGTAAATAATTCAGAAAGACATTTTTAATGTCTCCTTTCAGTCTCACCCTCCAAAGTGTCATGACCTAGCCATAATTTTCTTCGAAGTGGTTAATAGTTAGGTACTAATTTTTGAAGATCTTCAAATACCATATTGATTGCACACTAATGTTTAATCAGCTTTTCTAAGCATAAATGCTTTTTTTATATTCTATAAGATGACTTACCTATAATTAAAGAGTCAGCTATACTGAAAATCATTGTAGTTTGCTCTCTCCAGTATTACTGCATAATTATTGATTGTCAGACTACTTTAATTCTCTCTCGTTAGTATAGACATTATTTAAAAATACATCAAAAATCCAAAAATCTATTGCATTATATCCATTTTCTTTTATTATAATTCTATTCAATATTTTTATATCAGTGCTTATTGAAAAATTATATAGCAAATTTGTAGCCAGTTAGTGATAAAATTAACAACTAAGCACATTTAAATAGAGAATGAGTTGAGATATTATAGAAGCTTCATTTCTACTGTCCATTTTTTTTAAAGTTTCCTATGCCAAAGCAAAGCAACATCAATGATAGACTCATTGCAGAAATTTGGTGGGTACATATCTTAATGAAATCAGTCATTAAGTAACCACTGAAGATATTTTGTGATTTTTTTCCTTGAATAAGAGAATCGACTTGTAGCCCCAGAGCATATGGATATACCAGGAAAATTACATTCTTTCTTGAAGGATAAATTAGCCTGAATGACTAAAAATCCTTTTGGAAAGACTCGGGTTATTTACTCTTTTTACATATCTTTGCTCTAGCTCATTGATTCATGAAGCTGAACAGAGTTAAAATAGAACTAAAGACACATTAAGCTTCTTCAAGTCAGTTACTCCACATACCTTTAACCTTAATGATATTGGTTCACCCTTCTCCTGTGGTTATTAAATATTATAGTGTGCAAAGCTGTTCCCACTGCTATTGGCAAACATGTCAAACCTTGTATTCATCAAAACTGACCTAAGGGTCCTGCACCTTGGCATGTGCAGTCAGATCTAGCCCTTGAAGTCGGTTCCATGAAATGTTGTGGGAGTCAGAGGACAAGGGCAGAAGCATCTAAATCTCACATGGAAAGAAAAATCACTTGGTGTGTCCTTGCTCTTTGAATTCAGCTCCTATGATCACAAGAAGCAGCAATTTTTTTCAAGTTAATCCAAGACAAATGGAATTTATTATAAATAGGTTGTATCCATCTGAATTTCATTAGGATAAAGTCATATCAGTTTGAACAGGAGAACTTTAGTATAAAGAATTATTAAAATAATTACAGGAGAGCAACACATAAAGATGTAAAGAGAACTCTACAGGTTACCTAAGGCTGAGGGAAAGTATGCACTGAAAGACAAGGTGGAAAAGGGGGGATTCCAAAATGGGTCTTAAATCTTGTTGGAGGTGCAATTGCCGCCCTCTGGTAACTTTGCTTGGTTACCGAGATCACAGCTAGTCTATGGTGGCTAGGTAAGCAGGAAGTAAGGTGGCACCCAGCCAAGATTCGTGAAAGAGGATGTACAGGAATGGGGCTTTCGCTGGAGAACTGGAGTCTGTGGCGTCCATGTAAAGAGGGTCCATGGAAACAGAGCTTCTATGTGCACAAACAAACTGGGGCAGGTGCACAGGGGATCAGAGTACATCTGCAAGACCTGGAATGCTTGGTGTTCACAGGAATGGCTGTAAGAAACAACTGTCCATGGCAGGCTGAGTGCAGGTACAGAGAGCATGGTGGTGGGTTTTCTAAGAGAGAGGACCATGCAAGATGGTCACCAGAGGCCCATGGCTACAAGGCCACTGAGGGGCTACATGTTCTGGGGGCAGAAATGAGGCAGAGAACCAATGGATGGCCCTATACATGAACTACTGACAGAATGTACAGCAGGAGCAAAAGAATAAAATACTAAATAAAATGCAACACCCAAGAATCAGGAGTCATCTTCCTCCCTCAATAGCTTTCTTGTACCTGCTATTGACACAATTGAACATGTATTTGTTAAAATAGGAAATGCTTGAAGTTCAACCCATTATTTCAGAGCAAGTACTGAAGGGTGACTATAGAGCTAAGAGGAAATAAAGTAATAATCAGCACAAATGTGAATGGAATGAAATGACAGTATAAGGGATCAAGTCTGCATTTAGGAACCAGTTCCTCTTTTTCTGCTTTTCTTCTGACTATAAGTCTTTCCTCAAGGCATCTCTCTTAAATCTACCTTTTCCTCCTCATTCTTGGGTTCCTTCTTTATCATTTTAATATGTATATGACCATCCCAGTCTCCTGACTGCTTAACAGGTGCATTCTATCAGAATGTAATGTCCCAAGTTCTTGCAAGAAGGATCTATTTAGCAAAGTTTATTTTTTTCACCAGATATTATTAAGTATGTAGACTGACTGTCCTTGAAACCATTCCTAGTCAGATTGGTTTTGTACTTGGGGATAGAGTCACGTGGTATAAAACGTGGCTCCCAAGGAAGGTTTTGCAGCAGTAGCCATGGATCACTGCTCTTTGCAAGGGGAGGGGCCATGGACTGAGAGGTACAACAGTTAATGATGTCTCTGTTAACAAATATATATGGCAAAATTTTTATAAAAAGCAGTCAAGTATATATAAGTAGTTTTATATTTTATCCATTTTGATATTTTATAATCTTTATTCATAAGATCCATCTTCCTAACCATAAAACATTTTTGTTTTCACTGGATCCTTTAGTTGTTTTTTTTTTATAATTTCTCTTTTTGGTATGCCAACATCAAAATGGAACTAAGAAAACATAGTTTATAATGGGATAATTACATCCTGTTTTTTTTTTGTCATACCTTTCTGCATTGCTCAATATGATTACTGTTGTGAAAGAAGGAAACTCAAATCAGTTTAAAAAAGAAAAGGAAATTCATTCTCTCATGTGTCTAAAAAATACTGACTTCAATTATTGTTGAATTCCCAGGCTCAAATGGTGTATTCCATTTGTCAGCTCATCCCTTCCCTGTGATGACTTCATTCTCTGCATTTTTCTTTACTTGATGGTCTCACACTATTCTAGATTTATATTATTTTAAAAGGAGTATCAGAGTACTTGCAGGCAATGGTGGCTGTCTACAGGAATGACAGTCAGCAATGGACACCTAGGAGGACAAAGGTCAAATATAAAACCAACAGAGGTGTTAAATTTTTTCATTTATCTAATTTTCTTTATTTGGATTTTCTTAGCTTGTATGTAAATATATGACCATTTTTAAACTAAAATGGCAGCTAATTCATAAATATCCATTATGAATAACCTTTCAATACAAATAAGTGGGATGCATGCTTTATATGATCTAAATTGTGTTGGACAACATCTGGCTTACTCAACTGCCATTTTTCCATCCCTTGCAATTATTTTTATACCAGTGATTCTCAACCAAGACCAATTTTGCCCACTACCCCAGGGGACATTTAACAATGATAGAATACATTTTTAGCTGTTATAACTGGGTAGAAAGATGCTATAGGCATTAAGTAGTAGATCAAAGATTCTGCTGAACATCCTACAATGCACACAACAGCAACCCACAATAATTTCCATCTCAAAATGTCAACTGTGCATTATCCTATCATATCTCTTTCTCTCTCCTTCTCTCTCTCTCCATCTCTCTCTCCCCTCTCCTCTTCTTCTTTCTTTCTCTCAATTATAGATGCCTTAGATTCAATATCCCTGGCAGCCAATACCAGTAGGGACTATAGTTGGCATTCAAAATAAAACCTACTGTCTAACAAAGCTCATTAGAGAAATACTATGTATTAGGCTGGGCTCTTTTGTGACATATACAATATTTCATCTCTCTGGTAAGGATGTGCTACAGGGAGAATTCTAATAAACAGCTATTGGGAATGTTAATTGGTATAATCACTTTAGAAAACAATTTGACGTTATTTTGCAAAGTTCAACATGACGGTAACCTATGATCTAGCAATTCCTTTTCTTAGTTCACACTGTAGACACTTTTGTACATGTGTAATAGCAGATATGTTTTTCATAAAAATTGTCCATTGTGGAAAAACTAGAAAGAAAATGTCCATGAACAGGAGAATAAGTAAATAAACATTGATAAGTCACTATATGAAAAATTATACAGCAGTAAAAATAAATTAACTTCAGTTATACAAAACAATATGGATGAAACTTAAAAACATTATGTTGAGTGAAAAAAAAACCAAATTGCAGTATATATTTTCTAAAGCTTAAAAACAAGTAAAACTAAACACCATATTGTTTAAGAACATATACATATGTGGTAGGACTATTTTTTTTTTTAAGAAGTAAAGAAAGCCAGGGAATGGTGAATGTAAAGCCCAGGATAGTGCTAATTTTCGCTACAATGGCACAAGCTTTGAATAGAGAAGAAAAAAGTAGATTCATCAGTATTGCTAAATTCTAATTCTTGAGTTGGGATTTGGGGTTCATAATATTTGTTTTGTTATTTGCTTTATATCTTCCATATATATATATATATGAAATATATACTCTTTGTGAGTATTAAAACCAAATAATGTTTTTTTTTAAAAAGAATTATCCACAAAATTAGGATACTAATTCAAACTGACAAAGAAATATTATGAGAAATTAGGAAAATTTAGTATCTGTCTGAACATTGACTGACATTAAGAGAATATGAGGGGGGACCCAAAAAACTGGAATCTACTTATAAAAAAATTTGTATTTATTCTTACATGTTTAAACTTCAATCACCTTCAAAGTACTCTCCATTTGATACAATAAACATATTGAGACATTTTTTCCACTGCTCAAAACAATTTTTTACCTCATTGATTTTGATGCCTTTTAATTCTGCTGTTTTAATTCTTCCACACTGGCAAAATGTTTCCATTTGAGAACTTTTTTCATAAGGGAAAAAAAAGTTACTTGGGGCAAGATTGGGTGAATAGGGAGGGTAGAGTATAAGGCTCATACCTTTTTTTTTCAAATACAGCCAAACACTAAGCACCATGTGGGCAGGTGTGCTTGTAAACCACACATCATGAAACCACCAAATGTGTTGAAAGTCTTCAAAAAAAATTCACGGAAGCACAAAGCAGCCTCTCACTCAGCAACACCAGCTGGTACACTGATACAGGTGAGTTCATAGAACACTCACCTATATTAGTGTAGAGGGAAGCCTGTACTACAAGGTGCCCACCAAAAAAGAAAATTTCTGGTTTTTTTCTGGGGCGGGGGGGGGTGTCCCACCTGTTGTTAATGTTTTAGTCCTGTAGTGTTCTGTGGTTATGATAGTTTTAGAGTTAGTTTTTAGAGATACTTGCTAAAATATTTACAGGTCAAAAGATTTATTCATCGAGATTTGATCCAAAACCTGGGAGTGGAAGGGAAAGTAGATGGGACTATGGTGAAACAAGATGGGACATGTGTTGATCATCATTGAAGCAGATACTAGTAACACAAAGATTTATCATATTATTCTCTACTTTAGTGTAAGTTGGGAATTTTCATAGAAAAAAAAAGAACAAAAGGGAAAAACTATTTCTTTTCGAAAATTTTAATTAAATGACTTAACTTTTTGATTCCATTAAGTGATGATTATTCTGTTCTGTTTTGTTTTTTTAACACCACTTCTACAGAAAAACCTGCTCAGTTCCCCCTCTCTAAATTCCCTTTTTGTAAATAATGTTATCCTACCCCTAATTAGGTCAACTTGAAATTGCCAAAAAGGATCTACTTTATGTCAATAGTCAATGTCCTCAAGGCCTACTAAATGTCTTCCTTTGGAAAGCCTTTTGCTGCCTCACCTTAATTTTTCAATGACCTACCTCACCTCTCATTTTTACTAACCCCAAAACCTCTGGTTCTCATGCTTCTTTTACACCCTGTTTTTCACCATACTCCATCCACGAAGATCTTATACACATGACTACTTCTTTTCACATGTTCAAACTCTTCTTTAGCAACTTAAAATGAGGTAGCTAAAAAGTTGTTCATTTCTACATGCAAAATGTATTCACCATTTAAGACCCCTCCTCTCCGACTGCACTTTCCCTGATAATTCTAGATTTCAATGACCTCCCTCCTAGCTGAAACACTTTTCCCTTTGCATTTATAATGCCCTACCCATCTGAATTTCCCTCTAATTCACTGACCTCTCCTGCTTGGTATCCTTTACTGACTTCTCTTTTGACTTCAAAATGTTTGAACCCACAGGATTCTCTTCTGCCGTTTCTTTTATCTGCAGAGAAAATTTATCCTGTCTCATGTTTATTATCTAAACATCATTGACTCCAAATTCTGTATCTTCAGTTGTGATCTCCCTTTCATCTCTCTCTCTCTGTCTCTCTGTCTCTCTCTCTCTCTCTCTCTCTCTCTCTCAGTTCAGAAGCAGAACTATTGATTATTGTTACTCCCTATGTTACTCACAGTTTGTTCAGGAAAATATTAACCATTCTAAGCATTTCATACAGGAGGTGACTATTCAGGAAAAAGTCTTTATTGCCTTCTCCAGTGCCCATGTGGCTGCCTAAAGCTCCCACCAAAAAATAGTGCCTCATCTTCTTGTTCATCTTCCAAATCTCACACAAGAGTCCCCCAATGGCAAAACAGAAACCAGTACTGGTGGCAAGTGAGTTAGAGAAATGTAGATTCCATGTTTTCAGTCATTGCAAAATAGAACAATTTAAAAAGGTGAAGATGGCTCTGAGACAGTAATAGTTAGATACAATTAAACTTTACATTCCCCAGTTTTTCTAATTTAGTAAATAATATTACAATACATGCAGTTATTCAAACCAAATTCTAAGGTTTATCACTGATTTTCTTTCTTTCCTGTATAACTCACGCCTAATCCATCAGCAAATTCTGTCAACTCAATCCCTAAAACTATCGTAATTCTCCCCTTTTTGCCACCCTTTACTGACACCTTTCTTGTCTAGGCCTCCATTGTTTCTCACCTGGCTGATTGCTGATTGCAATAGTGCAGTAGTCTATTGATTTATAGCCCATCTGCCCTCTTGTCTACCTACTATAAGTACAACCAGTGTGATCACTACAAATGTAAATGAGATTATGCTACTGCTTTTTGTAAGAACTTTCTATAATTTCCTATTCCACCTAGAGTATAATCTAAAATCCTCACTTTAAAGTTTCTGGTCTCTACACCTCAACCATTAGGCTCCAGTCACACCAGCGTTAAATATCCTCAAATTTACCAAGTTTACTGCTCTGACCTGCGATGTTATGCCCCCTTATAGCCATATGACTGGTATCACTTTGTCATTCACATTTCAGCTTAATACTCATCTCAGAGAGATTTTCTTTCCAAATCTAAAATTATGTCTGGCACCTTATTTCTATTCTCTATATAGCACTTATTACAATCAGGTGTTGTCTTCTTTTACTTGTTTATCTTCCATCTTGTCCTCTAGCATTAAGTATCATATAAGCAAGGACCTTGTCTATTGTGTGCAATACCATGGTGTAGTGCCTACGATAACACATAGAGATAAAAATTGCTCAATAATATGTGTTGAATTACTGACCATTTTAGCATACATTGCAATGACTATGATATTTTTAAGATAAGTATGATGTTTCTGATGTCATTACTTTTTACTAAATATATCAGTCCTGATGACATAATTCTTCCATGATTCTAAGTAATCATGCTATGGTGAGAATCTCTACTAAAGAGTCCGTAAAATTCTTCTTCCTTGGTATAGTCCAATTTTTTTTGCGTAAGTACTGGTAAATATTTTCAACAAAATGAATTAACCAAAAATTATTATGTGGAGTGCATAAATCGAGATAGTAGTGTTTCTGTCATTTCCTAAAAGGAAAATGTTGTGGGGAAAAAATAAATCCAAATTGCTACTAGTTGCCATTAATCATGAAATAGTTTAGGATTGCTATCAAAGGCCATTAATCCAGAAATAGAGATTTGATAAGAAAGTCTGTGTAATATTATTTGTCTTCAATTAAAATTTTCCATATATTAAACTTTCAAAAAGAAAAAAAGAAGAATAGCCCTGAGGAAACCATTTTATATTCTAAGGCAGTGCCATTGTACCTATCAGATAGTGTCATGGAAAAGTGTCTTAAATAAAGACAGCCAATTTGTCGACTGACCAGTTACCTAAATATAAAAATATTTGCTAAAGGAGATTCTATCTGTTACGATTTTTATGTAAAAGATAGAGAAAATAAACTGCAGAGGGAACTGAAGCTGAAAGTTCATGATATCCAAAACAGAAGTGAGGTTGTGAAATGGGGAATGGACTTGACTCTGTTTAAGCCAAAGGCATGAGAGAATAAAAACTATTAATATAGAATGGATATATTGTCTGAAAGTAGGTTAGCAGGGTGGGAGAAGAATGAGACTGGCCCAGATCTTCCCTTTAATAAAGTTAAAAACTTAAACTGCCCAAATCCCTTGAAATGACTTAAAATTACTTTGTAATAAATCACAAAATTTCTGTTTTCCTTGGTGTGTACTTACTATCATTTCCTCATAACCTGGACAAGATTGGCTGATTTTCCCTTCCTTATACCAATATAAGACTAGATCATTCATTGTTCTTATTTCCCTGTTTGTCTTGTCATTTCATCTTTTATTCAACAAATATTTAGTTAGCAATAGCTGCACATTAGGCACTTTTCTGTGTTTTAAGATAGGATGTTGAACAAAACAGACAAAAACAAATTGCTATTCTCCTGGAACTTACATTGTAGAAAGGAAGATACCATGAAGAAGATGAATAGGTTAAATAGGCCTTATATTACAGTAAAATGCTAAGAAGAAAGGAAATGAAACAAAAAAAAGGGATATGAAATGCTGAAGGGGAAAGAGGATGTTGAATTTTATGTAGGATGGCCCCGGGAGGTCACAGGGAGACAGTTGGCTTTTGAGTTAAGACTTTAAGAAAATAAGAGCATTACTGTGAGCATACATGGAAAATTCTAGGCAGAGGGAAAAAGCAAATACAGAGACCCAGAGTTGGGAAAGAATAACAGGTATGTTGAAAGAATAACAGGATAAACAAGAGGAAGAATTAGGATCTGAGGTCACGGAGCCATGGGGAGGGGGCGGTGAGATGAGCAGATGCAGACCAGGGTACACCTGTTCAGGCACAGTGCAGATTTTGACTTTTATCCTAAGTGAAATGGGTTGTCATTGAAAGGCTCTGAGCAGAGGAGTGACTTGTTCTGACAAATTTTAATAGGATCATTCTGGTCACAGTGCTGGCAACAGACTACAAGTACCTAAAGGAAGAGAAGGAAAATAAGTTAAGAGGCAATTACTGGATTCAAGGTAGAAGCTGAATGGTTGCTTTAGGCCAGGGCGACTACAATGGTGGTGTTGAGAAGCAATTAAATTATGCATTTATTTTGAAAATAACACTGAAAGAATTTGCTTTTAGATGGATTTGGGGTATGAGTGACAGATAGGAGTTCACAGATGGGGCCTGAAATGGAAAGACTATAGGAGGGGCTGATGTAGGGTTAGGTAGAAGACAGGTACTCCAGGGGCTCAGTTTTAAGTTTAAGACATATTAGATTTGAGATGCTTATTAGACTTCTAAGCAGAAATGTCAAACAGGCATGTGTGCGAGAAGGAGAGCTGTAGAATTCTGGGGAGCTTTCCGGGTTGGAGATGTATAAATCTGATAGACTGTCAGAAAGGCAAATAAATAGACAAATTTTCAGATTATAAAGCCATGTGATGAGATTCCCTATTTATAATCCAACATTTAGAGCCTAGTTCATTGAGAATGAAAGTAAATAAGATTTGGTCATCAGAAAGACAATGAGAAAGCCTAGCCCACAGTGATCTACTGGAATCCCAGAGAAAAGGGGTTTCAAAGGAGACTAATCCACACTATCAGATGCTAATAAATCATCTAATGAAGAGTAGGTACAAAAAGATGGTCAAATGCACTTGTTTGAGGATGTTCTTACCTGATAGTTTCTATTTTCTTTGTGGAATAGAAAGCAAAGTCATCAGCTGAGAGTGAGGATGGAGCTGAGGTGTTAGGTTTTCACTGTGAATTTCAAACTATAATGGCCTTCACTTAGTAGGCACTCCATATGTGTTGACTATGTAAATGACAAAAAATAAAAAGAGAATAGATACGAGTTAGAGTCCCCATTCTAGTCCCTGCCAGTGTCATGCCTTCGTGACATTTATAGAATAATGGACAGCACCAGTATTAATAAGTCATTTATTGCTTCCATTTTATAAGATTTCATTTTCTCCTTAGTAAATTTAGGGTAATAATAGCTACTAAGTGGAGAGAATAAAATCCCTGATTGATAGAATTTGTGGTAATTAGAAAATGGTAAGTCTTGAGTATGTAGTAACTTTGTTTCAAATATACCTTATATAATTATAAGTTCATATAACTTAATGTTTTATTTTATTAAACTTGTTTTTGAAAATTTAACAGGAGCTGAGAGAAGCTAGCTTTAGGACACCACTCTATTTAACCCCGCACTTTAGTAAGGATTGATTAAAAAAGTATATGAGGGAGAGCTTAACTTTGCTAAAAAGCTATACAAATGCCAAGTATTACCTTGAAGCATTTTAGAGGGAGTAAGAAAAGCAAAGATATAGTTCCTATCCTATTTGCATTGGAATTTACCCTATATCTTCAAATGGAGAATGATTAACAAGTTAATGAACGATAAGTTAAATTTCCACTTAGGCAAGATAGAGAATAGGCTTCCAGACCATAAAACAGAGAGATACTTTAACCATTTTTACACTCAAGGTCTAAAAAGTTGGTCAATTTAATCTCTTTCTGTTTTGTAACTTCACTGTTTAAATATGCTTTTGTCTTAGATGGATGGACCAACTAAAAAACTTTTAAAAGAATCTTTTAAGTTATAAGTCAGTTATTTTTTAAATATAGGGTATCATTCAATATTAAGACTTTTTCTATTTGGTAATAAGGCATATTATGAAAAAGAGTTAACTATTAACTTTCAAAAAGTGACATCTTTTTGACTGTGCATAGACAGCAACCCATGTTGGTGAACTCTGTACATTTTGTCATATTGTGGTTCACGTGTTGTTTACCAAAGTGGATAAATATAAGCTAGATGGTTACTTAAAACATGTCACTTTAGTTTCCTACTTTCTAAATATATTCACCCTATTTTTAAAAGGAAATGTTTATTTCAAGTTTGACCTCTCATAAAATGTACTTTTAAAAAATCCCTGTGGAGAGATTAAAGGTTATCATAACATCTATTTTGGTATATCAATTATGGTTAGAAGAGATGGTATCCACTGTGCCATAAACTTTTCAAGTAAGAGCAAAGGGACCTTTTAAAATATCTCATCATCATCCTCCCTCAGCCCTTAACTCCACTGCGCAAGTTCAAGAAAGATAAATGTAGAGAAAAAGAAATGAGGGCCTTGGGGTCACATTCATGTACAAATTACAACAAATAAGCAAATCACTTAGTAACAGAGTATGACTTTTCTAAAATAAATAATATTTATTAAACCTATTTTTAAAGCCAATTTTTTAAATTAGCTTAGTAACTTCTCGATCCATCAATCACTTTTGTTATTAATCTTGGCACTTATTTTTGTTCATCAATATGCTTCGTCTTCAAACCAATCTGGTGATTTCTCCCTGCCTAGAGAGCTCTTTTTTTAATTGATTTGAGAATGAGGGGGCGAGGCGGAGAGAGAGAGAGAGAGACTAAGAGAGAAATCAATTTGTCATTCTACTTATTATACGGATTCTTTGGTTAATTCTTGTGTATGCTCTGATCAGGGGTCAAACCCACAGGCTTGGTGTATTGGGACCATGCTCAAGCCAACTGAGCTACCTGGCCAGGGCAAGAGAGCTCTTTCAAATTCAATGGTAATATAACACACATTTTACCTCCACTTAAAAAATGAAACTCAAGAAACAACACACAATAATTCCTCAGAAATTAAAAAAGAATTTTTTTAGTTATCTCTCTCTAGAAGTAGGGATGCCCTTAAAAGTAGACATTGATAGAAATCATATTTGCAGTGCTCCAAATCCAGTTACAATTAAAGCTTTTTTTTTGGTTTATGAAAGAAAAACTCTTTTTTATTATGTTTCTGCTATAAGGGCAATATTGTCCATAAAATTTCTTAACAAAAATGTGCAAATAATATAGGTGTCGATGTTAAACATATCAACATTTCTAATCTTCACACATATAACTTCAAAGCCCGTGTCAAGTTAATGGAAAGTTTTGCAGTTCTCTGGAAGGGAAATATCTACACTACAGGTGCTGTTTGGGAGAGGTCATAGAGCTTTCCTTTTTGGTGCAGGGTCAGTTTTCAGGATTATATTGGTATACCTTTTTGAAAAATGGTTACCCTTGCACCATTTTGTAATATATAAATTTATCAGTTTAATTTATATCTTTATCAGCAATGCTTTTTTTATACTGACCTCATTACATACTATTTTTATGATTTTAAGGAAATTTAGATTCAAATACTTGTTTTTATGTTGCCCTTTAAATTGGTTTGACAGACAGATCATAGCAGATAATACTAATTTAATACAAAATATAAATCTATCAGAAATTTTTAATCTTTTTGGTGGCATGAGCCTTTTCGGTAGTCGATTAAAGACTAAGCTTTCAGAATAATGTTTTGAAATGTTTAAAACAAAGCGTATAGACTTATAAACATAACCAATTACATTGAAATGCAGTTATTTAATGGCGTGACCTGTTAACACATTAAATAACAGAATCTAACAATATGTAAACTAGCTACCAAAGCAGCAATGAGTGTAAACAGTAATCTGTGATGCCACCAACAACTATAACGTAGTTTTAGAATGTCTCGGATTTCTACTGGTGATGAAATTATAGGTTGTGCTCCCACTACCGTTGCCTAATTCATAATTAAAGAAAATGCTAAAGTTCAGTTGGACACTGATGAAAATAGGTATTTTTTGCTCATACAAGTTCATACAGACCTTGAAATCTAGAGGCCCTGGAGTTGGTCAATATGATTTCAACTGCTCAAATCAAACAAAGCCAGAAAAAATAAGGCTGAAAGAAGTGAGGGGCGATGGACTTAGGGTCATTTATTCATCCATTCATTCCATTTTTGAAATAACACTTACCTACCAGGTGCAGAACTAGTCACAGGGACACAGTAGTGAACATAAACGTTGAAGTTGCAATGCCCTCATGACATTTACAGAATAATGGAGAGCACCAGTGTTAATAAAGAGAACACCACACAAACAGGTTTTCAAAAAAATAGTAATAACTGTTACAAAAGAATAGGGCATGGTACTATTCTAATATATAATGTGGACATTGATTTAGTGTAGAAAGTAAAATGAGTATTTTCTGAGAAAACAATGACAAAGTAGCTTTGCTTCATAGTTGAAACTGAAAGGAAGTCAAGGTTACCCTGGTGGTTTTTAAGGGATCCCTTATTTTGTCCTGGAAATTATAAAAGTAGCTAATGTGTAAATCATTCAGTTCATGAAAATTCATTTTTGCAATTTTAAGTTTATGTGGTATTGAAAAAGCAGTAATTTCATTTTATCTAACCTTAAATCACACTGAGCCAGGAGATTAGATAAATTGAGAGAGAGGGATAGAGAAGGGGTGATAGTATGAAGGGGTGAGGGGTGAAAGAAGAAAAGAGAGAGAGCAGTATTATTAATCTAATTACTAGAATAATACAATAGAGTATTACAGTCCCCCCACACACACACAAAAAAAGCATAAGGGCATTTTGGATAGCTCAGAGCTTTGATGAGATTCTATAATGTATAACAGCTACAGGATTAGAAAAGCCTTACAAAGGAACATTTACATCATCACCATCAAGACTCTAACTCTGGAAACACAAAGAAATGTGTTTAATTCCCCTCTCCCACCAACTGTGCAAACTTTGAGAATTTACTCATCTCTTTCAGCAGCCATCTTATCTTCTTAAATAGGTTAATAGCTGTTTGGTACAGGTCTTGTGAATATTAAATGAGAAAATATATGGAATGTACTTTTCTTAGCTCCTGGCAGGGTAGTAGGTGATCAATAAATGGTAACTGTATTAACGCTATTGACTGATGATGATGATGATGATGATGACAATACAATGTGATGGAGATGAATTTATTCACTGTGCTGGGCTGTGGGGAGCTCAAAATCATATATCCTGACTCAAAAAATTGTATCACCAACTTGTTGATACGGGATATATGTTAAACAGCAATACAGGTTGCATTACACTTTTAAAATACATGAAGAATGCAAATAAGGACTGGAGGAGATGAGAGGAAGTTCCTGTTGCTCGATGCATGGGAATCTCAAGGAAGGTTTCATTGTCATCGATCTCAAACCCTCTCATATAAGCTGTATTCACTTCCTAGGGTTTCTGTAACATGTTATCTCGAACTGGGTGACTTAAAAGAGCGGTCCCGGAGGTCAGATGCCTGAAATCCAGTTATCAGCAGGATTATGCCCCTTCTGAAACATGTGCAAGAGTCCTTCCTTACCCCTTCCTGGCCTTTCCCCAGCTTCCGTAGCTTGCCAGCTCTTTCTGGCATTCCTCCACTTGAAGACGTACCCCTCCATCTCTGCCTCATCTCACAGCCTCCCCGTGTGCCTATGTCTTCGGATGGCTATCTTTTTACAAGAACATTGGTCATATTGGATTAGGGGCCCATTCTACTAAATCTGACCTGATCTTAGATAATCACATATGCAAAATCCTATTTGCAAATAAAGTCCCAATCAGAGGTGCTGGAAATTAGGACTTTAACATATCTTTTCTTCCCGGGCTGGTGGGGGTGCTGCTGGGGGGAGGCAGGCATACAATTCAACCTGTAACATATCAGTTCTGTTGATATAAAGATTTGTTTTCTCCTTGTGGAACCATATGTTTAATTTTCTGACAAAAATCAAAAGAACAGCCAGGATTCACTTAGCTAAAAGTAACTGCACCCAAGTTTAAAAGAAAAAATTTTGGAGGGAAGCTCACAAAATTAGAGTTGTTGAATCAAAAGACAGTTCTTGGACTCTCTCTAGCTTGTTCTCACCTTTGCCTCTCATCAGGTATCTACTACATACCCTCCTAGGGTTGGTCTGAGGTATTCTTACCAGGTAGAAGTATGAGAAGCTCTGGGACCACAATTTCCAGTCAAAAATTGGAGAACCATCTCACATTCTTTGGCAGGAAATGTCTACAGAAGAACTGAGTGACACTTTCTGGGGCCTAAATAAGTGCCTATGGCTGTTAGGAGGTACAGTGATCATGACCTAGGCAGGTCTTAAGCTCAACTCTTTTGTTCAGTGGAGTAAGATCTCTTTCCAAGACAGAGGAGAAATTTCTCTTGAGTAGATGTATTCGTGTTCTAAGAGAGTCATAACAAAATAACACAGGCTTCAACAGCTTGTTTATTTTCTCAGAGATCTGCAAGCTGCGTGTCCCAGATCAGGGTACCATCAGAGTTTGTTTCCACCGAGGTCTCTCTCCTTGGCTTGTGAATAGCTTCTCAGTCTTACCTCTCTGAGTTCACACATCTATTCAAATCTCTTCTTCTTATAAGGACATCAATCATATTGGATTAGCACCCATCCAACATAACCTCATTTTAATCACCTCCCTAACCACCCTATCTCCAAATGTAGTCACATTATGAGGCACTGAAGGTTAGCACTTAACATAATGACTTTTGGGGGACCATAATTCAGTCCATAATAGTAGATAAAGTCTGATAAGAGCCAACCAGCATTTACCAAGTAACCAGTCTCTTACATAACAGGTAATTTGCTAGGCAAACTATATCATAGAATCTTTTCAAGAATCTTATAAGATTGACACAATCATTGCCTGGAATTTTACATACAAAATTAAAATTTTGAAGAGCTAATATTTTGTCCAAAGTAATAACTAAATGCTGAGATTCTGACCCAAGTTTATCTGGTTCTAAATTCTACATGCTCAACAACTACATTATGTTGTAATTACAGAAATTGTTTTGGATTTTTAGTTTTGGGTTTTAACCTGTATTTGTTTTATTTTTTGTAAAGGTGCAGAATGATGCTAAAACAAAGAACTGGATGGGGCCGGGAAACTGGGTGAAATAGGAGAAGAGATTAAGCAAAAAAAAACACCTTATAGCCACAGTTTGGTGGTTACCAGAGGGAAAGGGAAGAAGAGGATATGGGAGGATAAATAGTGATGGAAAGAGACTAGACCGTGGGTGGTATTGGGTGGTGAACACACAATATGATATGCAGGTGATGTATTATAGAATTGTACATTCGAAACCTGTATAATTTTATTAACCAAGTAACCCCAATAAATTCAATAAATAGTTTTTGTTAAGAACACATTTAAGTCCTGCAGTCTTTTGTATTACAGGCTTTTGGGGTCCTTAGAGAAACTATTAACAATTTTCAAATTGTCTCTCAACAGTCTTGATTTATAGCTGTAAATGAGACATATCATTTCAAGGGAAAATTGATAAAGTAATTTCTTAAGAAAACACCAAAATTGTAAAGAATACGTTCAGGATATATTCAATTAATGCTGTAAAGAACATTTATTTTAAATATACACCTGTCTTAGCCTGTACATTTTTACTTGGAGAGTTGCATTAACTGGTGAAATGTATGTCATCTTAGCCTTATACTCTAAAGGTCAAAATTCAGTATATTGTATGTGTTTCACCTAAAGAATTTCTTAATTTTGATACTTTTATTTTCCAAACAAAGAACTATAGGAAACGATTTTTTGAGAAGTAATTTTAGAGTCTTATCACAAAAAATAAACTACACATTAATAATAAACAATAATAAAAAACATTAATTGTTGCTTTTCATAATGCATGTACACTAATCTTCAGGGGGGCAGAGAGGCTTGTGGTCGACTATAATATCAAGCCAATTCTTTATAGAGAATAAAGGGGGAAAAAAGGGCCATATTCACTGTGGATGATCTATGCTCCAGATCAATAACTGAAACCTCACATAACGCAAGGATACTAAGCAATTCTATTTCATAATAGGTTGCGGAAAGTGACCACACTTTGCATTTCCTGACTTTGTGGTAGTTTGGGGCTTTCAGTGGCTCCATCAACATAAAGAAAATGAGAGTCTAGTGATGTTCACCTTCATAGTATTGCAAAAATACATGCAAAAACTAACAATCAGGAGGAAGCAGACAGATCTATACCGTAGTTCAAGTTTCAGACCATCTCCATCTCCACATACACTTTCGCATTTCAGAGTGCTTTAAACTTCTAAGTGTTATGTGGGCCAAACTATTAGCACTTGGAACTTCTTCCTTCTCTAAAAATGAATGATGCTGTATTGTCTTTGAGCAGAGGGAATGTCCTTTTGAATTCAGTTTATTAAACTAACTTCACTGAGTTCACATTTTATTGATGATCACAGTTTAGTATTATTAAGTTAGTTTTACTTATTGAGGACAGCTAAGTTCAGAATTAAGAACTTTATCACACTCTCAGCTCAACCTTTTGAGGGACTGAGATTAACATAGTCATAATATGTCTGATTATTCTCTTTTCTTCAGCTTTGTGGAGCTATAATTGACAAATAAAATTGCTGTATACATGATGATTTGATATTTATATACATTGTGAAATGATTCCCACCATTAAATTAATGAACACATCTATCACTTCACATAGTTAACTTTTTTTTTTTAACTTGGGAGAAACCCTGAGTTCTTAGCAAATTTCAGTCATACAAAAAAGTGTTATCAACTATTGTCACCGTGTTATGAATTACATCCTTATGTCGAATTCATCTTAATATCTTTTTACCAACCTCTCTCTATTTCCCTACTCCCCATCCCCTGGTTATTATCACTCTATTCTCTGTTTCTATAAGTCTAACTTTTTTTTTTGATTCCACATATAAGTAATATCATGCAGTATTGTCTTTATCTGACTTATTTTTCTTAGCATAATAACCTCTGTTTCATGCATGTTGTTGCTAGTAGTAGGCTTTTCTTCTTTTCTAAAGGATGAATAATGTATCATATTTTCTTCATTCATCTGCTGAAAGACACTTGGATCGTTTCCATATCTTGGCTGAAATAAACATGGGAAAACAACAAACATCTCTTTAAGATATTCATTGCATTTCCTTTGGTTATATACCGAGAAGCGGGATTGTTGGATCATATGGTAGTTCTATTTTAAATTTCTTGAGGAACCTCTATACTGCTTTCCATAGTATACACAGAAAACATGTATCAGTTTACATTCCCACCAGCAGTGTGCCATGGTTCTCTGCTCCACATCCTCTCCAACACTCATTTGTTAATTTATCGATAACAACCATTGTGACACTTGTGAGGTGCTATCTCATTGTGGTCTTGATTTGCATTTCCCTGATGGTTAGTGGTGTCGGGCATCACTACATACAAATGATTGGCCATCTGTATGCCCTCTTCAGAAAAATATCTATTCAGATCCTTTGCCTGCTTTTGTTGAGTTACTTGCTTTTTTGCCATTGACCTCTATGAGATTCTTGTGTATTTAAAATGTTAATCCCTTATCAGATATGTGGTTTGCAACTACATTCTTGTTTTCCATAGGTTGCCTTTTCATTTTCTTGATGGTTTCCTTAGCTGTGCAGAAGGTTTTCATTTGACATAGTCCCACTGTTTATTTTTTGCTTTTGTTTGCCTTGGATTTAGCTGTCACATTTTAAAAAATCATTGTCAAGACCAATGTCAAGGAGCTTACCTGCAATTTTCTTCTAAGGATTTTATAGTTTTAGGTCTTAGATTTAAGTCTTTAATCAAGCACTCTGAGTTGACTTTTGAGTATGGAGTAAGACCAGGGCTCAGTTTTATCCTTTCCAGTGTGGCTATCCAGTTTTTCTAACACCATTTGTTAAAGAGACTATCCTTTTCCCATTGCATAATCTTGGTTTTCTTGTGGAAAACTCATTAACCATATATGCTCTATAGTCTCTTTTATATCTGGGCTTCATAGCCTCTTCTACAGATCTACCTTACCTATCTGTTTTTATGACAATTTCCCTATTTTTATTACTATATCTTTGTATACTTTGAAATCAGAAAGTGTGATGCCTCCTGCTTTTTTTCTCCCTCAAGAATGCTTTGACCGTTTGGAATCTTCAGTGGTTCTCTACAATGTCTGATCATTCATACGTCCTAATGATCTAAGATGCTGATTCACCCAAAGGAGCTAGCGGGATTACATAATAGGTTATCTGTAGGTATTAGGAGTTGTTATTGGAAAATTAGTAGGGTATTAGTGAAAGAGTAAGACCCATGATGTTTAATAATTAAGATTAAAATGTTAACATATTGATTTTTTATTGCAAACAAATATAAGATAATTTGTCTTTGATTTCTATTTTACTGATGTAATGGCAAAGATGGCAAAAGAAATTCTGGAATACCCCGGCTGTACAAAAATAATAGAATTGAATTAAACACCAGCACACTGCACCGGACTGCACAAAGTATAACCATTTCAAGGCTTCAAAATGATTATCCTTGATAACACTGTGTCTGGGCACTCACTAACAACCATCTAGGCACAAAAAAAAGAAAGGAGACTCTCTTTCAGGCTCTTTTATTGGCTTTCTGGATAAAACAGAGACTTTCTATCATTACATTGCCCAAATGGCCTACCTACATTATCCTCACTCAAATGCAGCCTGTGAACATTGCTGCTAGTGCAGAAAACAGAAGAGATTTCAATCATCATCGATCAAACTTGACCAGTGGCAAAAACTTTGAGACCTATATAACCAAAGTGATACATATGTCTTTTATAATATTTCTTGGTGCTACATGTTATTATAGTGACATACACACACATTTAGATATGTATCACCAGGTAAACTTTTAGAATCTACTGAAATTTAATATGACCCTAGCCATATTACATAGGAACTTTAGTCTATACCAGACATAAGCTATAAAGAACATTGTTTCAATCTGTTTTAATTTTACTTCATGATTCTGTCTCAGAAAGGTTTAAAACATGTTTAAGTGCCTGACACACAAAACCCTATATTATTTTGATTAACGTGTTGGCAGTTTTACAAAATGTTTGTTTTTAATTACCAAAAGGAACCAATCCATATTAAAAATTAAATGGTTGCAGTTTTTAAAAATTCTGGCTGCTTAGTAAGCTAGAGTTAGCCATAAAAACATTTTTGGCTCCCCTACAACAGAAGAAAGATTTATCTAAGCTACACTATTAAAAAATCCATTTAGGCTGTCGACAAGTATGTCAAACATCAACCGAATATGATTTAAAGATTCAAGGCCATAGAAGAGAAATATTCCTCGGACTATTGTAGAATCTATACGGTTTCAAAGAATCCAAGGAGAGCAACAGGCTGGCACAAGGACAAGAGGGAGATAGTTACCTGGGTTAGTGGACCGGTCAAATCTTTCTCCAAGTACGTGTTTTCTGGACCAGCCTGGTTATGACATCTGTATTCCCCAATTCTATTTTCTCTCTGTGTGCATTCCTGTTCAGATTCTATGCCAGTTCACCTTCACAATTATGGCTTTATTAGTCTCATTTTAAGTGTTATTTGTATTGTAATTCCATTTCACTTCCTTCCCCTGCCCCCAGACCACTTTCCTTCTATCAAACACACAGGCATGGATCATTTGCCACAATTTCTAAGAAATAGAAAGCGATATGCATTTGACGCATGTTCTCAGGGAGCTGACAGCCTAGTAGTCATCTGGTAAAACTATTAAGGAAAAGCTAGACCATGAATAAATTTTTACCATGTCAGATTTTTAACATTTTTATCCCTAGATTCCTCTAAATATGCTATTTAATCCTCATAGTGTCGTTTTTCATAGGTCAAAATTATTAGTCCTCATTCATACATAAGTAAAGTATCATGCCTCAATTTTCAATCCAAATGCCCTACCCATTAAACACCAGTAGTTATGTAATAATAAACATAAGTGCCTTATCTTAGAAATTATATTCTTTGACTTTTTAGTGAAATCAATACTACTTACTCCATTTTCTTTTAGACTTCAGTATCATTTTAAGGAATCAAATTTATCTTTGGCAGTTTTCCCCACACAAAAACAAGAAAGAGGTAAACTCAGAAGAAAATCCAAGAATTTTGTGCATGTAGAAATAAAGCATTGCAAATTCAGTATTTACCAAATTTCCTTTGTGAAACTGAGGCAGTTATTTAATAATACTGTCCAGTACTTTCTCCCCTAATGTAATACAACAACAAGAATGTGCTTAGTGTACTGAATTATACTCATCGTATCCTTCATATTAGATGAATAAACACCTCTTGGTGTAGCTGCAAAGGTCATGACAACAGTGTCTTTCTTTTCAGAAATGTTTTAATTCACAGTTAAGTACTTCAGCAATGAGACCTATTCTATATGTCTTGCTACTTTGGGGCTCTTCTTCCAGAGGTAGCTAGAGATTCAAGTCAAGTCAGTCCAGAACATACAATTTTGAACCCAGAGACATGGAAAAGGGAAGTTTAGAGAGTTTAACTGTATTAATGCCAATATTTTGCTGAACAGTACATGGCTGGCTATGGCTGAGGCCACCGAAGCTTCTCTAACCACAAAACTTGTTAAATATCAGTTGTTCACCTCTTCCAGGAAATCAGAGATATATTATATAATCTTTCCAATACATTGTCTTTTGTGTTTGAGTTACAAGACGTAATTACTTTGAGAATGTAATGAAATAGTAGAACTTTTCAAAGAGCTAAAAATGATCTCAGTTATTTCATTCAAAACTGCCTATAAAGATGAAGAAACTGAAGCAGAGAGGAAATAAGTACTTTAACCAAATTTATGAAAAAATATGTATTTTAAATTAGCATTATCTCAATCCAATGTGATGACATGAAAGCTGGTATATTTCATCCTTTAAAGAATATTACCCTCAAACTGACTTAATTCTTTATTTCATTGAACTGACCTCATATGACATGATCAACAAGACTTCCATGGACTTAAGTTGCTAGAAATAGCATTTGAAAATGGCAGTTGGTCACATGTTTGAGTTTCCAAGTGATATAGACTTCGTTGAAAATTTGCCTTATCATTCCTGAAGTTCATCACGCATAGTCCCTTATGTCTGATATTGACAAAATGACTGAGATAGTAAGTGGAAAAAGGCAAAGCATATCACAAATGCTGTTATTTTATGAGAATAAAAGGAAAATGTATTTATGCCTTGTTATGGCCTAGAATGTCTCTGGAAAAAGGAACTGTCTCCAGTGAGAGGTGTAAGGAGCTGGGGGAAATGTGTACAAAGAGACTTACTTTTCTCTTTATTTCCTTTTGTAAATTTTGTAATACATACTCATATTTCTAAATCTTAAGAGAAATAAAGCTCATAAAAATAAGTATGTGAATATAACAAAAAAATTGTAGCAAAATGACAAGAATAATGAGAGTAGACTTGGATTAGCAACTTAAAATTGATAAAGCTACTATAATTAAAAGTGAATTCCAACAAGACAAACTGATAACTAGCTAGGCAGAACGGGACGAAGAATCCAAAAATAAGTCCAGATAGAGACAGGAATTTAATATATTGTTTTCTTTTTTAAAAAGATTTCATTAATTTGTTTATTTTTAAGAGAGGGAAAAGAAGGGAGAGAAACATTGACGTTCAAGAAAAACATTTATTGGTTGTCTTTCGCATGCCCCCACAGGGACCTAGCCTGCAAGTGAAGCATGTGTCTGACTGGGAATTGAACTAGTGATGCTAAACCCACTGAACCACACCAGTCAGGGCGAATGCATGGTTTTTCAAAAGAGAATGTAAAACATTGAAAACATTTACTATCCCTTGTTGGGACAATGAACTATTGGCGTGGAAAAAATAACACACACCATAACAACAGTAAATACCAAATGAATTGAAAACATGAATAACAACAACAGATAAATGACAAAAGTACTAGAAGAAAATATATGATAACGCTTTTATTACCCTGGGTATGTAAAACAGCTTCCTTTGAGAAACACAAAACTCAGAAATCATAAAATGACAGATCTAATGATAAAAATTAAACAACCTATACGATAAAACATTCTAGAAATAAATTTATTTAAAAAGCAGATGAGCCCTGGCTAGTGTAGCTCAGTGGATTGAGCATCAACCTGCGAACCAAAGGGTCGCCGTTTGATTCCCCAGTCAGGGCACATGCCTGGGTTGTGGACCAGGTCCCCAGTAGGAAGTGTGTGAGAGGGAACCACACATTGATGTTTCCCTACCTCTCTTTCTCCTCCCTTCTCCTCTGTCTAAAAATAAAATAAATAAAATCTTTAAAAAAAAAAGCAGACGAAAACTAAAGAACAGAGAAGAAATACTATAAATACAAGCACAACTTAAAGAAATAAAAGCAAAGGTATAATAGAGGCTCAACCAAGAATACTAAAAGTTTGTTGTTTAAAAAAAACCAATGAAATAGACGATCTTCCAATATGACTGATAAAGAAAATAAAAAGACAATTTGGAAACAGGATAGAACCAGGGATAGCATAAAGGATAAAAAAGTAAACAAATACAAGAAATCTGTATTAATATTAAAAATAATGAACAAGTCTATCAATAAATAATTAAATAAAATTGAGGAATGTTCTGCAAGCTATTAAAAATAATAAGATCAGTTTGCTCATTGGACTCCATATATGAGTGAAAAACATATGGTATTTGTCTTTCTCTGCCTGGCTCATTTCACTTAGTGTAATGTTCTCCAGCTCCATCCATGCTGTTGCAAAGGGTAATGTTTTCTTCTTTTTTACAGCCAAGTAATATTCCATGTGTAAATGTAGCAAACTAGAGACAGACTCATAGATATAGAGAGCAGACTGTCAGCTCTGGTGGGGGGATGGATTAGTGGTGAAGGGATCAAGCTAAAAAGAAAAAGCACTCATGAACATGGACAACAGTATGGTGATTGTGGGAGGGAAGGTAGGTGGGTGGAGGTGGAAGAGGGTATAAAGAAAATAAATGGTAATGGAAAAAATATAATAAAAATAAATTTTAAAAAAATAATAAAAATAATGAGAACCATTTACGGTGACCTGGAATAATGTCATTGATATAAAATTATCAAACTCAAAATATATGGCATGATGCTAGTTAATGAGAGAAATGAGAAAACAGTGGTGGTAGCTGGAAATTATGGTAGACATGAGCTAGTTAACAGTAATTGTCTTTCAGGCTTGGGGTTAGAGGAAGACTGTAGGGAATTTTCACTTTTTACTTGGTATATTCCTCCCAATTGTTGTGAAAATGGATAGTTGTTTACCAGTAATGATACATTAAAATGTAAGCAAACTAAAGATAATAATTAGTAACTTCTCCAATAAGTGAGAGGTGTGCCTGGTGATTCGGAGGACTATGCAATAAGTATTTGAAACATGGGTTGCTTAAGTGTTGGAAAAAATACAGACATTAGGGGTTGGAGTTATTGAAATATTATTTTATAACTTTAATTCTTATATATTTTTTTCTCTCTTGTGAATATAAATAAAGTGCTGGGCATTTTGATTGTTGGTTACTGAAGCAAATGCCAAAGCTAATAGCAGCCATGAAGGAAATTCCACTTAAAGAATCCTACAATAACCTATTTTGATTTTCTAAAACCTCATAATGTAGGAAAAGAAATTAGAAATAATTATATATGTTTATATGTATATACCAATTTTCTATAAAATATATTTACATGTAACATATAGTACATATAATATATAAATAAAACAATGTATATATACAGTTTCATCTTACAGATTCATTTTAATAGCTAAGGGAAAAGAGTGTTGTCTGAGTTACCTTGTCACAAAAGCTTGCCACCAGAATCCAAAAGAATGTAAATTCCTTAGACACATTGTCCAGTTTGGAGAACATAGGAAAATATTAGTATTCTGGATATTATGGCATACATGTGCAGTAGTGGAAATTTCTCAAGGAAATAATTGCCAATTGTGCCAAGTAGGTGATTTCTAGATAGGCAGGCAGGCAGGCAGGCGTGCACATTGTTTGGTCATGGTCTGGTCTCCGGCAAAGCTAGAGGACTAAGCCAAGGGTTCTCCCGAAGCCCTAGCAGTTCCCTCCTCCTTGCCTAACCTGCCTCAGTTAAGTGACAGGTCCACATCCCACAATATCCAATATGGAATCTGATTGGGGAAGGAACCCCATGCCGACCTTGTTTGCTCATAGAGTTCCCTGCTTGTACTAAATTCATCTCTCTTAGATTGACCTGATTGACCTGGAAGCTTCATGATTCCCTTTGAAAATGCTTCCTTCTAATTAATCTCCTATTGATAGTTGTGTGTTTGTTCTTTTTGTGGTCTTACATCTACTGAATTTATAATACAAATGCTGTTACCATATTAGTAGGGTATCTACATTTTATAAAAATGTGGACAATAACCGTCACCATTATTGTACTAGAGTTGGTCCCAGGTAACAGCTAAATAGAGAAGCAGGAGGCACAAGAGTCTCCAGGAAATTGTCTACGTTGCTTATGGGGCCTAGAGTTCGTCTTTATCCTGCCACTAATGTGCAATTGAATTAGGTGATGCAACCTTCTCCTGGTTGTTTAGTCATATTTCTCTCTGAAGAGTCTGATATATAAACTCAGTTAAAAATGCAGGAGGTTGGAAGGTAACCATAGATTTTAAACCCACAGCTGTAGTAATTTATCCTCCCAGGAAAGATCTACTAGTTAGCAGGCTATTATAAATGGAAAACTCTGAGGAATGGGAGCTATTTGAGCCCGAATAACTTTCAAACCAAGTAATAACTTCACAAATAGGAATTTCAGATGAAAAAGATTTATGTATCAGAGAGGAATAAGGCAAAATAGATATGCTGAATACAATACAGGATTTTACATGCGGAGATAAGTGCTATGTGACATACTATGTAAAATCAGTGACTCTGACACTTGTTTTCTTTCCTGTTCTACTCCTCAGTTTCACACTGCCTTTTTTTTTTTTTTAATCTCTGCTGGGATTTCAAGATCACTCCAGCTTCACTTTCTCCTCTCTTCTGCTCTTTTCCCTGTTTATTAACTTACTGAGGTGAGCCATTTATTCATAGGCCATTCTCAAATATAATATCTAGTCTTGATCACTCTCTTACGCTCCCTGCAAATTGCAAAGACTCCTGGGGATCCAGCATTGCAAGAGATGAGAAAAACCATGTCGCCTTTGGTCATTCAGTGCACAGATCACTTCTGACACATCCTAAACCAATGGCAGTTAGTTTGGAACAGAAACATGGGAGAAAGAAGCTGGAATGCTTAAGCTGGGTAATTGGGGCCCTTATACGTCAATACATAGTGTTTTTATGTTTTCTGTTTTTTCTCCCCAGACTGTTGGATTCTCGAGAGAAGTCTCCTTGGGCCTTATGGGAGTGAGGGAGGAGACAAAGGCTAGGGGATCTTGAATTCACTGTGTTGACTGTAACTCGATCTTACATTCTGTTCCATTCCTCTCTTCAGGTCTACATTGGAATGAGTTTCCCTAAGCCCTGAGATTTTCAGACAGTTTCTTTAGAGTCACCTTCTAGTCCTACTGCTTATGGAGACATTGAAGGGGTGCAGCGCTGTGATAGAGCGGAAAATCTGGTGGTGGGGAGGAGACAACTCATTTTATGTGCAAATGTTAAACCAATATTCCTATCTTAACTCCCATGCCTCCCATCTTAACGTACTTATTAACGTTAAGTGCTGAGTCTCCCTCAAGCATTGTCATTTGCAGCTTGGACTGCCCTCAGCAGGAGCCGTACACTGAGCCTCCTCCCTCTAATCTGAGTGAGTTACCTCCACATCTGCTTCCCATCCTCCAAACACGGCCTAAGAATCCTGACCCATCAAGTTCTCTCAACCTTGTGAGTTTATACCTCTTTAAATTCTTTTATTGGCATTTCTCTGGGGTTCTCAAGAGGCAAAGATGAGCAATGAGACAAACAAATGTGGGAGGTCAAAGCTTTGGAAATATTTGTGTATATATTAGGAAAGCATATAGTATTCTCTTTAAACCCTATATATTGTCTAGTTTTTCAGTTTTCTTCCCTTAAAAAATGATACCAATGATAACACTAAGATAACTTTTTTAAAAGGGTGAAAAACAAGTCTGAGAAAGGTTAAGGTAAGTTTTATTTTTAAAAAGGTATGCCAACTCAGCAGTTCTATAGATATCACTTAGAAAAACTAGAACTCTCACACTTTGATGGTGATCTTTATTACAGAACTGAAATATTTCTGAACTGAAATGCCACAGTAAGTATGTCATCATCTTGGGCCTTCATTTGCAAACACTGTGCTTTAGCTCAGGGTCTACGGACTATAGATCATGGGCCAATTGCCTGATTTTGTAAATAAAGTTTTATTGGAACACAGACTCTTCTGTTCATTCACATATTGTCTGTGGTTTCTTGGGTACTACAAACCCTGTTAGTTACACAAAAATTGAGTAGTTACAAAAAACATTTAGTATCTGGCCCTTTACATAAAACATTTGTTGACACTTGCTTTAGATAGCTAAGCTGCAGGAATACAAGAGTTAGTAGGTATTTTGTTAAAAAAAAAAGAAATCAGTGGATAACCAGGTATGAAGAGTAGCAAACATTTTATCTTTTCTGATTTAAGTGAAAAATATTATTACATTTTGTTGCCTCATAAGTGAAAAAAGCAAATAAAAACAATGCTTCCTATGTAGATTATATTTGAAACATATTAAAGTCAAAATCTATTATAACAAAACTCTTAATATCATTAATCTAATTATATAAAGAATCAAAGTATTTGTGAACCTGAGTGTATTCATTCACTTTACTCATGGAGAACATAGCAATATGCCGGGAATAAAGGGCACTTGAATTTGAGCCTTGTCTTGCTATTAACATACTGCATGACCTTGGGCAAGTCACAGTCCCTCTAGATTCAAGTTTCTTGTTCATAAAGACAGGTGATCAAACTGCGTGGTCTTACATGGACTGTGATTCTGTATGTGCAGCTAACAGCTTTGTCCCTTGCACACGATGTTATTAGGCTGTTCTACTGGTTTTAATATGTAAAAGAACAGTGTCAAGCACTAACATGAGGAACACTGAGGCTCCGGCTATGTTGTTATTTCTCTACTTCTATACTTTATTTGGGTTACCTTAGAAAAATCATTTATGTAATTTCATGCTCCAGTTTCCTTTTTACTAACACAGCAATAATAGTGTTTGTATCTTAGTATATCAAGGTAACTATTTTGTTTTTGGAAAAGCTATTTGAAAACACTCGGAAGAAAGGAGGTATATAAATATTAAATTCTTGTTTTTAAATTGATTTTAGGTTATAATATTTCAAAAAATACTTAATCTTGCCCTTTAAAATTTGCATATAGAATGCAAATTAAATGCTAAATTTTACATAGTCCTTACTCATGTGTGAAAAAATTAGATATTCTGCATCATACACAACTCTTCTGAAATAATGTCACCATGTAATATCACTGTTAGCTTTCCCATCTGAGAAATGCTGTTTTCATGAATAGTGATAAGAAAGGAATCTGAATGGAATTTTACATTCTCATGCCTTGTTACATAAAATTGTCGCTCAGGACTATAAATTTTATCCCTTTTATACCAAATATAAACTATCAATTTCAAATGTGTAGCATAGATTTAGGTGCATTTCTTCCTGTTTAGTTTTTATATGTCAGGTAAACAATGTTAGGTAAAGAGAACTCCAGATATTAGTTAGTATTAAATACATTTAATCAAAACCTGATACCATTCCTATTAATATATAATATTAAAAACCTTACTATTTATGCACTATATAGCAATTGAGAATGTTTGCCTTAGTAATATAACTTAGAATATAATTTTTTACAGAATAATAATTTTTAAAGGTCTGGACCTTTCAATAACATAGTAAAATTACTTCTTTTTAAATATTCTTTCCTAGTGTTTGATAACTTACATTAGTAATTATAATACTCAAATTTTATCTTGATATTTAAGTGGAAAATACATTAAATAGGCTTAAATGTGGGAAATGGTAACTTAATGAAAAATATTCTAAATAAACATAGTATTCAGTCACTTTTTAACAATCCATTCATTTGGGTATAATACCAGCCTGGGTGAAAATAGGTTCACAGTTGTGAGTATGTGAAACATAGTTCATTCATACATTATTATTTATCCCTGTATTATATATTTTTCCATATGAACAACTGTGAACCCACCTTTGCCAACCCCTGTGTAATGGTCAGAAAAATGTAAGTGCTATTCTTGAAGATCCTGTCATTGTTTGCTGTGTTGAAATTATTTAATAGTTACAAAGTAGCTATAAAGTTAACTGTTCTTTGTCTGAGGGAGTGTATGCTAATAGCCAACCTTGATAAGAGGTGGCTAATGAAAGTGAAAGATCTGTTAGAACAAAAACAACTATTTCATCAAAATGGAGTTCTTTTTATACTGTTTTTGTCCTTCAGACTTTCTCACTTCCTATCACTGTCCCATCAAAACAGATTGGTATATATATTGTTTTATAGTCAAAATTAAGGGCCACATCTCTGGTCTTGCTTTTATAATAATGGTATATTTTACCCATATTCTATCATACCAAGTTTTTATTTCATTTATAAAAACCTCCCAGGTTAGTTGTAGCTTTCCCTTCAAGTTCCTGTGAAGCTGAATCTGGTTAACTTTTATAGTAGTTTTTGTTTTTCTCCTGTTGTTTTCTTTTTGACGTTTAGCCTTAAAAGATTTTCGGTTTCCATCTGAACTTGTATTGCACTTTGACTTTTTCACGGTATTTCTCTTCTGATCATTCTGTGCATTGTAGCCACCACAACACTCTTAACGAATGAACAAGATCAAGGATAACTGAGATTCCCTTCTGCCTGCTGACAAAATCATATCTTGTCAAGGGAATCCTTTGGCTCACAAAGCCAAGTTGGTGTGACTCCTGAGATACTTTTCATTGTGCATGATGCTATAAATTCATGGTAAATGGTACATAGCTCACTCTCTGCAGCAAGACTAAACGTGCTACTGAATTCAGGACAACAGTGCGTTCCTGTGAAGTTGATATGAGATCATTTAAGATCTTACAGGTCATTATGATTACTTTTCATCTCTCTAGATGCAACGGAAGTCTATCGGAATATGTAGTGAGCAGAGTTATCACTTACATTTTATCATTAATGGATTACTGTTGCTGCCACATGGGAATGGTGTAAGGGAAATAAGGACATAAGCCAGAAGATTGTCCTAGTCCTGTCAGGCTGCTATAACAAAACAGCATAGACTTCTAGCTAACTTATAAACAGCAAAAACGCATTGCTCACAGTTCTGGAGGCTGGAAGTCTATGTCAGGCTGCTGGCATAGTTAGGCTTTGGTGACTTATTTCAGGTTTCATACTGCTTACTTCTTGTTGTATCCTCACATAGTGGAAGGGGCATGGGAACTCTTGGGGTCTCTTTTGTAAGAGCATTAATTCCATTCATGAGGGCTCTCCCATCATAACATAAGCACCTCACAAAGACCCCACCTCCTATTACCATCACACTGAGCATTAGGCTTTCAGCAAATGAATTTGGGCAGAAACAAACAGTCCATAGCAAAGAGTTAACGAGTCTATTTCTCCACTGCAAGTGAGAAGATGGACGCCTGAAGTAGGGAATAAGCAGCGGAGGTGGTAAGAAGTGATCAGACTATGAAACATTTTTAGAAAGCCGAGAGGATTTGCTGATGGAATAGAGATAAGGTGTGAGAAAGAAGGAAAAAAGTCAAGACTGTTTCTAAAGCATATGGCAAGACGAATCTGCCATTACGGAAATGGCAAAAAGCTATGAGACAAGTAGGTTTGCAGGTGAAGAATCCAAGGAGCTCGTTTTGAGGTCCGTTTGTTTAATATGCCTTGTAGACATCAACTGAAGCTTCATGTCATCAGTCGAACATATGAGTTAGGGACTCAAGGGAGAGGGCCCAGTTGCAAGTATGAATTTGGGAATATTCAAAATACCTGTGTATTTAAAGCCTCAAGATTGAATAAGCCAATCTGGAGCTGATGTGTCAATGAAAAAAGAAACAATCTGGGAACCGAACTGAGAATCACCCCAAAACTTACAGATCAGGAGCTAAGGACGATCCCTAAGAAGGAATCTGAACGGAAGAAGACTGTAAGGAAATTGGAAAACCAGGATAGTGTGGTATCCTGGAAGTCATGTAAAAAAAAAAAAAGTGTGGCAACATGTGTTTAAACACGTCTGTCAAATGCAGCTGACAGGTCAAAAACAATAATATCTGGGAATGGACCATTAGTTTTAGCAACACGGAGGTCATGTTGCTTGATGACCATGATAAGAGCACGCTGGTAGAGATTTAGAGTAAGATGAAGAATGAATAGGTAGGAAATTTTTAATTGCTGTAAGGAGAAGAAGAGGAAACAAGTGATAGCTTGAGGAATAATTGAGGTTGAGAGAGACTCATTTAAACAAAGGAAAATAATAAAAGTATTGTATGCTGTTAATTCATTTAAAGAATATTAGTAGTTGCCAGAAAATGAAACAAAGTTAGAAACAGAAATTCATCCCACAAAAAAATGCACATAATTCCAAGGAAGAAACTGGTTTGTTGTAATTACTTTTAAGCTAAAAATAATTTTTTGAAATGCTACCCTGAGTGCTGAGTAAAAAAAAAGCAAGTAGGATGAGGGAGCGAAGACTAAATCTCTCTTTTTGTATTGTTGAATCTATTAATAAAATATTTGTGACTTTACTGTTGAAAAACAAATAGAATTATAGTTTATGAATTGGTATGTACAACTGATGCTATTTTTAATTATCTATCATCATCATAACAGTGGTGTAACACTGTGCCACATTATTTTTTTTCTTCTCTGTAGCAAGTCTTACAGACTCTGCTGCAAGAACCACCTGGGGAGTTGGTGAAAAGTGAAGATTCTCTACCCATAATTTCCAGAAAATGATTTGGTAGGTTTGGTGCCAAGGAATCTGGAATAGTGCCAATAGATTTTTAATACACCTGTCCAGGTGATTTTGATGAAATACTCTGGACCATATATGGAGGAACTATCTTAGTGAGGCTTTGAGATTAGGATGAATGAGGTGTTGGAACAGACTTGCTATAATGCTGGGGACCCAATGAAAAGTGGGTCTATACTAAAACTGGAAAAGGTTCCCACTATCTCCAAAGTCAGGCTACTACTGGACTCAAATATTAGCATATTTCATGTTTTAATTATTGGTTCCTTTGATTCATTCCATGTCCCCTGTGAACACCAAAAAAGAATAATTAGTCTTAACTGAAATTAGAGAATTATTTATAGGTCTTCATTTTGGGGATTTTAATGCCTAAATGACTGGGCAAAATCTTTACCAATAGAAACTTAAAGCATTTATAACACTATCAGTACTTGCTCTTAATTTAGTAGTGTTATATCCCCAGTTCTCAAAGATTCATTGAACAATTTATTGGATTCATGCTACCCATACAATTGGCCCCTCTTCTACCCTGCTCACTACAGGTTCTGTACATTTTAACAGTCAGCTTATCAGAGAGCAAAAAAGAAAAATGGTTAACATGAAAACAAAATGCTCATGATCAAAAATTCAAAATAGTTCATGCTTTGTGTGTCTTTGGAGTGATAAAATACATAGATGGGGGAATAGGTGGCCTTGAAAAAATATTGTAATAAAGTGACACAAATTTGGTGATTAGTCTTATACATTAATAAAAGAGGACCCACAATAAATACAAATACCAGTAAATGAGCAACACTTAGGACTGTGAGAAATTAACACTCAAGTGTGGATTTGTTCATCACTGCTAGGTCTGAAGTGACAGAAAGACAGGGAGTTTATTGACATCTATTGGGGGCAAGGAACTGTGTTAGAAACTTAGAAGATTAGGCACAATGCCTGTCTTCAGAGAGTCTGTAGTTTAGTCTACACAGACAAATGTATAACTGCTACTTAATTTGCTAAGTGCTATGATCAAAGAATATACATAGTACTCCAGGAGAATTGAGGAAGAAAATCTTGTTTAGACTGAGGCAAGGTGTGGGAATGTTTCCTGGGCACTGTAGTCCTGGGTGCTGTCTGAGAAGAGTTGTGTGCAGAAAGAAAGCAAAGTTAGGATGGAAATTCAGACAGCGAGATATAATGTGCACAGGCATTGATGTGTATAAAGAACTGAAGGCAGCCTAGGGACTTGAAGAAGGAGAAGAGAAAAGACAGGGTCAGATCAAAAGTGGGTCTCTTATACCAAATCAAGGAGTTTCAAGTTGATTCTGAAGGTCCAAAATGGTCAATAAAGTAGTAGCCTACAAACCAAATCCACCTGCAAATGTACTATGTTTAGACAACATAGTATTTACAATGGAGACTTGAGTTAGGGTTGAAAATTAGAAAAATTCACATAGAATCCAATTCTCAGTCTGCTAATGAGAAAACTGTTACAACAAGTGTTCAAAGTTGCACAACCAATTAAGAGGCAAAACCAGAATTTGAATCCAGATACACTGGCTGCAGAGGTTTTGAATATGATCTCCACCTTATAATCAAGATATCTAGGATTTGAAATGCATTGCATGACATGTCCAAGCACCTGACCATTGGCATATCAAAGAAAAGTTACTGCCTGCCACATGATAAATATCAGAAAACTTTCTACTTGCCCATTTGTTTGGTGGATTATGATTAAAGAAAGTTAAATTTGGAAGAGGCTAGAGAGGATATTGTATATCAAAGTTTTAGAAGTCTTTTTAAATGTTCCCTCTAATTTTGTCCTGTACCAAGGTACTATCCAGCTCCCATGGCAAAATGGATATAATAGAATTTGTAGGATTTTATAAGACCCTTTGAGTCAAATGGGCTCCTCTTCCTCTGTGTTACCCTGAGATACTTAGTGGTCTTCACAACTCAGGGAATGAGTCCTGGTACCATTAAGTTGGGGTTTCATTACTGCAGGACTGGTGTGGGTGGCAAGACCATCAGGGTACCAATGGCATTTTAGCTTTTATGAGAGGGTACATATTTTCTTAATCTTTCATGTGCTTCATTTTCCAAGACAAAGGAAATGATGAACATTTTTTATTCCCTTTTTCTATAGTTTGAGTAGATTATATTTAGTTATTTTGTAATATTTTTGAAATTAAGAAAATTCAGAGAAGTAGCATTTATAAAAGGGAAAATTAGTATTCTTATAACCAAGAGATAAGTGCTATTAAAATTTCTATATATTTACAAGGTTTCAAATTTACATTGCCATGTACATGAAAATGTTGGCACATTTAATAAACATTCCAATCATAATTCTAAATAATTGCATAATATTCCATGGCATGGTTGCATTATCAATTATCAAATAAACCCTCTACTGTGGATCATTTAGTCAGTTCTAATTTTCACCTATTAAAAACACACTAAATTCCTATTACATATACATATACATATACGATATTAGTAATTCTTTTCCTGATATAAATCTTAAAAATTGAATTGCTCATCTCTGTATGTGATTTAAAACTTTGGATATATGTCACCAAAGTCCTTATTCAAAATTTTCAACCAATTCATATTTGCCATCATGTTTTATTTTTGTCAAATCTCATTAATTGAAAAATAGTTATCATATTGATTTAATTTTTATTAATCTATTTTTATATATTTATTTTGGTGTAAGGTATAAGACTAGCAACTATTGATGTATTTTTTTCTAAATGATTAGCCAATTAACTCAATACCAAATATTTGATTATAGTTCCTTCTGCTTCAAGTGCTACTTCAGTATATTTTGATTTATTATATACATTAGATTATATTTCTAGGTTTTCTCTTACACTATAATTACTTATTAATTTATTTGCTTGTATCACAGTGTATAATATAAAATGCACTTTAAATTTTACCTCAAATGCTCTTCCTAAGAAAAAAATTTTGGACATATTCTTATAAGAAAAATCTAATTGGGATATTGGGTGGAATTGTGCTAAATTTATCGATTTACTTGGAATGGATCGACATCTTTGCAATATTGAGGATTCCCATCTGTTACCTCTTCATTTATGCAAACTAGTTATATAAAAAGATACTAATTTTCAATAGATTTTTTATATAAGTTCTGTCCATTTTTTTATATTTATTACTGGGTAGGTTTTTTAAAAATTTTTGAGTGGGATATTCTCAAATTACTTTTTTATTAAATGTAACAATATTATTGAGTTATATGCACTTATTTTGTGTTCACTCTTTGTATTAATATATTGGTTTTAAACAGTTTCAATTGACTCCCTTTGGTGTCTCAATATATAATCATATCCTAAGTAAATAGCTTTTGCACTCTCTTCACAGTCTCCTATTTCTATAAACAGCAACTTGGCTTTCTCCCCTTTATCAAGCAATCAAAACGTTTATACTGAAGTGTAGACCAAAGGACATATGTTGAATAGGACTTTAAAGGATTATCTGATGTATCTTCCCTCAGAGCCAAATGTCTAGCACCTCTGAGGAATGATTTTTTTAAGGGAATTAAAGAAATTATGCAACTCTCATTTGATGTATTTTTCAAGTGTATATTCTTTACCATACATCAAACTTTCTGCTAATGGTTCTGAGTAGGCTTTTATTTTATTTTATTTATTCTTTGAGGGGTAATAAGTTCTTTGAGGATATAAGATATACAGCAAGATGTATTCAAATGGAAAAAACGCAGAGAAATCAGCACCCACTGGTACCCTGCATATAGTTTAGCATAGTGTCTGGAACGTGGTCAGTTCAGAATAAACTTTAAATAAACACCACCTCTGAAAGGCCTAGGGAAAAAACGTTTTATAAATTGACTTTGTTAGCTCTGAAATTAAAGGAATATTTTTCTAACAGTATCATCTTTGCTTTCAGGAGCAAGGGAGTAATGTCACTGCATGAAAGAATGTCACTGATCAGAAAAGCAAACAAAAACTTATCAGTTCAAAGTGTGGGTGCACGACAGCCACCTCATACTCAGTCAACATCTTCAGAAACAAATAAATAACAATGACCACTGGTTGGGTTAACAACTGTAAAATTATAACTGATGCATGTCAATTGCTGCTCCAACTCTAGAAATTGTTTTTGTTCACTTCTCTGTACGTTTTAGAATGAAAAATAACTATTTATCATTCCCTGTTTAGGTTTGTCTCTGAAAGTAGGAAGGATGAATGTCTGTACTGGGATGACAGAACTTTGACTACGACCCATAACATATTGAACTCATTTCCTTTTCTTGAGGAAACCTAAGCTACCACTGCTTCCATTATCACAGGAAGTGTAAATACATGATTGGTCCTTCAGCCTGAAAAATATAGGAGCTTGAGCCAAGAAATAGTTAAGAAGAATAAATCTGAGCTGCAGCATGTTTTATTATAGACCATTCCTGCAGACAATTAACGCTTAGATTTTAAGATCATGAATTTATGATGAAATGTCAGGTTTAAGACAGGGAAAAATGTTCAAGGCAATGATAATGTCCCACTTTAAAGTTCTTGTGATTCTACTTAAATTGTTATAATAACACATGCTGTAGAAGTTTTCTATATTTATTTTAAAATTACTGCTATGTGCATATGTATTATACTTGGTAGGATGGGCATCTCCATATCTAGGGCATCCCACTATGATGACTGATTATGTTCCAGCTGGTCTTTCTCTACTTAGGAATGAAATTTTTACTGGCATAAATTTAATCAGACAATCTTGTTAAATGTGGCACTGGTCCCAATTCGTTTTGAGAAAGTTTTGAGAAGAGAAAGTGAAGGAGGAAAGACAAAAGCAACAGTCTTTAATATCATGAACTTCTCCAATATGAGTTCTAAAATTAGACAGTCTTTGATTCATATTCTGAATTCATCACTTACTGGCTCTGTGACTTTCAAAGTATTCTGGAACCCCTATAATTCTTAGTTTTCTATAAGTACGAGAATAGCATTAATAGCTGTATTTTAAGCTTACATTGAGGGTGAAAGAAGATTCCGTATGCATGTATTTGGCCGAGTATCTACATGGGAAGTGGGCAATTAATATTTCCCTCTATTTTTGCTGTTTTCCAAACCTAACCCTAATCATAACCTCAACCCAAACTATCCTGAAAACTAAACCTCACCCTAAATCTTATCTTAAACCAAAGCTTATGCTAATTCAAATCCAAAGATATTTTTCAGCCAGTGTCAAAGAATGATTTGCAAACCACCTATATCATGATCACTTGAGGCACTTACTAAATACAAATGCTGGGTTTCCCTCAGCAACAGCTGTTTCAAGAACTCTAGGCTTAAGGCCTAGAAATCTGTATTTTTCACAGGAACCCCAGGTGATTTTTATGCACGTTAAACATTTAAAAACATTACTTAAATACTTGAATTTCGTTTTTTAAAGGCTACTTTCTTATCATCTAGCAGTCAAGTCATTCTTCAGTAACTCCATCATTTTGTTGTATAATTATACTCTCTCTGGGAGAAAACGAATGCACACTGCAGGGGTTTGTATTTAAAGTGCCTCTGCCCTCTCCCACCCACAGTAGCTCACACCCATTCAAAGCTGCCTCCAGCTTCCCTTGAGTCTTCCTCATCTCTTTTTCCCCTGAGCATTGCCAGTTGGATCTTTCTAAAGCCCTCACTAGGCACTCCTGTCTTCAAAATCTTTTAATTTTTAATCATTCTCTACATGATGAATTCTATACTCCTGAGCGTAGAAATCAAACTCTTCAAAAATAGGGCCCTAACTCTTTTTAGCCATATCTCCATTTTGTCCCTGGCACAGTAAAACCCACTGAAAGAGCAAAATTCACCATTGCAAATAACTAGTTCTGCCCTCCTCCAATGTCCGTCCTTCAGTCAACAAATGACTACATTTCTTTCCCTTGAAATCATGTCCAAGATCCAGTTTGAAGGCCACTTCCTCCCAAGAGCTTTTCCTAATCTCTCCAGCTGGAAGAGGTTACCTTTTAAAAGTCAATAGTAACACTTTTACAACACTCAGCTTTTTTCCTTTTGTATTATGACCCCTATTAGGTTTTTCATTTCTCACAAAGTATCTTGCCTTCTTCAACCCTTATGGTACTTGGTGTAAATTCTGGACTCAAGATGATTATTGTAAAGTAACTCCAATAGTAATAAATGATAGTAGCATGTAACTTATAATAATGATTTTCTAGAGACACTCAACTTATGAAATATTTCTCTTTTGGCCTTTGTAATTGATCTTAGAATGCAAAGCTGTTCTTACTTTATTGAATGTGTTTGGATCTAGAAACCATCCCATCCAACATTTGCACTACCGTTGAGAAATCTGAGAACCACAGTGACTTCCCTAAATCATACCGTTAAGGATGATATAGGTCCAGAAGTATGTTGAACTAATTGAAGTATATAATTACTTATGTTGAAGTAATTGTCTGTCAAAATGATTTATATGTTTATTTCTCACTTTTGGATAAGCCTATTGTATAGGTTTATGTAAATGTATTCTACTCTTCAATAATCCTGTATTATCAAAAATCATACAGTTCCTCTGGCATATAGCAAGAAGCATTGATCTTGATGGTTAGGAGACCGTTGTTGACTGTGCTTCAGCTCAACTATGTTGAGTTCTTCTTTGGGCCAGTTGGACTTAGCAACACAATTGGGTTCAGGTTTTCTTTATGTGTCTTCTTGCTGAGGTCAAATTCAAGGGACAACAGCTACCTGGGGAATTTCTTTCCTTCATATGTCACTGGACCTCAAGAAATAGACTGACTGTCACACTATCATTTCTGCTCACGTTCTGTTGGCCAAAGGAAATAATTTGGCCAAACCCAATAAAAGAATGCTGGAATGGTAATTCATACTAACTTTACCAACGTATGTGATGGTAAGAATGAGGATATCTCACTTTGGTTCTTAATGTAACATCCTCCAAAATGAGGAATGGTGCCACGTCAGTTCCTGGGTCCCCTCTGATAATAAATAGGATATTCTAGTAAGAAACGATTGTGCTTAGCCATTATTTTTATATACCAATATCCATAATGATGAAAATACGGAGTATATACATGACGGTCTTCAGTGTACAGCATGGGTCAGGATATTTACTGAGATGTTAGTTTATGTTTTGTTTTCATTGCTCTGGAAGGGTTAGAAAAACAAGAGCTATTTTTACTTTGCCATCTCTATCTCATTCCCTTTCTCATTCCAAAAAGTAGTCAGAATTTGTTTTCCTTTGGTTACCTGAGGATACACTTTCTTCCTAGCTTTTGTTTTCTCAAGCCTCAGTGTATTGACAGGTGGTGCTAGAGGCTGAAGAACAGGCAGAGGAGTAGGGGAAGAGGCAGGGGTACAGAGCGCGTCAAAGTAGAGAAGGATGATTGTCTTGATTGGGGAGGGGATGAAGGGCTGCTGGACCCATGATTAACAGTGACCCATGCCTTAGTCCTCACTAAAACCCCAAGAGTATAGAATAACCTGGGGAGGATGATCGAATACATGTTTCTGCCAGGAAGGTTGATATAGAAAGACTTGACAAAGATTCGTTTGACTGACATTACCCATCTTCAGGAAGATTGGGCTTATGTTTATTGAGCATGTCATCAGAGTCATATTTGGCTGAAGAAATGAGGCCTTCCCCCATTTTCCTGTCATCCTGCAAAACTCCTAGAATTCTGTGTGGTCCTAGAGAAGCAAATGAATGTTGCTAAAACGACTGAAGTTGGATTCCTTACTAGCCAAGCAAGAAGCAGCTTGGAGTCAGATTCAGCTGAATTTAATGACAAAAAAGATAACATGACATCTCTTGCTTATATGTTTAGGACCTGAAAATTATAATGACAGCAAATATTGAGCAATGAAAATCTTTTGATAATGAACTATAAATATAATTTTGAACAATTAAGTTAGAATTATTTTCTTCTACTATAAACACCTTCGAATGTGTACTCCAAGCTATATATGTCAAATGTACATATATGTTTCAATATAGTGAAGATAGTGTTACAGTGTGTTAGAATGTATCATTGTAGACAAAAAATTCTCTAGAATTTTTTTAATGTGCAGAAAAAATTAAACTTCCCAAATCTGCTTTTATAAATGCAAGGGATGAAATCTTAAATTTAAAAAAAGTACAGCATTCTTTTGCCTTATTCATGTGCATTACTATACATTCCAGAGGTTTGCCTCTTCGAAGCTTAGTTATTTCAAGAGACAGGCCAGTGACCTTATCTCCATTCATGGTAGTTAGTGGTGGGAAAACACTCTACTGTGTGTCAAGTATCCTGATTCTAGTCCCAATTTCTAACCTTCACTCACTTGGTTAAATTGCTTAACTTCTCTGATTCTCAGTGGTATCATCTGTAAGTTAAAAAGACTATTATAGGAGATTCCAAAGCTTCAGCCACCTTGAATTCTTTATTATAATAATAAATTTCCAAATACTTTATTTCCCAGGGCTTTAGCAAAGTATATTAAGAGCTGCCATCTTCACTGCCATTCATGTGTATAGATGCCAGTGAGAAGAGTCACTATAATGAGTTCCTTTTTTAATTGTCTTCAGAGTCATTTCAGTTACTTAACAAAGTAAGTCTCAATTCTACTACCTTAAACTTACACCAATATTTGAACATTTTGTTTTATCCACAAGATACCTTCCAAATGGTTTAAGCTGTTTCAAAGAAAATTCTCAAAGACTCTCTTATATTAAAATTATTCAGCAAGAATATGCTGCCAGCATTGATGCCAGTTACAAAGGATGAGATCTGAAAGTGTGTTACCCAACGGCAGTGTCTTTGAAATAAGCATCACCTTTTAGTCTATACATTGTATTCAATTGACTAAATACAAGAGATTTATGTTTGCCTTATTTATGATTTTCTTAAGCATCTTTTTCTACAGGCATCTGTTAGACATGTGCCCACCGCTAACCAAAGACCCAAAATATCAAAGTGCCAGCATGCCTTTGAATTTACAGATCTGGAATGTTTGTGGGAAATTAGTTCAATAATTGTACAATTGCAGGGTACAGAGAAATTTTTTGCACTATAGCCTTTATCAATGGGAATTGTCTGCAATACTTGAATGGGACTAAAACAAAGGCATTCACTTGAATTTGGAATACTCAGGTTTGCCCTAGGGATTTGAGGACAGGAAAGAGAGGGTAAGGTAGTAATTTCATTGTATAGTTAGAAACCTGAAGCAGAGGCATCATTAACTGAGTTCCACAAAGTTACGGAGTAGTGATGTTAAATCTAAAATATAAAGAGTCTTAAGCCAGTTACCTTTCATTCGATGAACACAGGTAAAGTCAGATGGATTAATTCTCTCAGCAAAATGTTCTGCCTATATTTTGTGCCGACTGACGTGCAAGAATATTCAGCCAATAAAGCAAGTTTGGGGCCACTTCTTAAAGAAATAATAGTGTAAATAACTAACAGTGTAGATAATACTGTGGAGGGGGGCAGGATATAGCCTGTCTTATGAACTGTCTATGAAATGTTTACATCTGAACCCCAAAGAAATACTATCTTTGGTTTTCTTAATCCACAGAAAATAAGCTAAGCAGTTAAATTGTAGTAAAACCTTATATGAATAGACAAATATGTCATAAATATTTTTCTCTCCCCCTTTCATTCTCAAAAGTGTTGGCAAAGAGAAGGCACTAAGTGCGAATGATAAAGTACTGGGGCCTAGGATGTTTTCCCTCACACCTTTAGCTCTGGCTGGTTGAATAATTCCAATGACATACAGCAAATTAACAGGAGAAAATTGAATTTTAATAGGCGAACACGGGTAATTCACACAAGCATGAAAATTCCAAAGACACTGAGGTAAAATGAGGTACACAGATCATTTTGGACGAAGGGAGGGGGGATAGGCAATTCATAGGCAGATGAGAAGAGCAAGCACCTGGCAAACAAATGCCTGCAGGGTCACCCAGAAACAATGGGAGACAGGAACCGATTTGTGCTTGGATCCTCCCTGTCTGCCACACTTCATTCTCCTGTGCTGAAGTGAATATGCTAAGGTTCATTTCCTGAAGCAGCTTCTTCTGAATTTCTTTAGGCAGGAAAGGCATACATAATAACAAACTCATGGGTTTGTTGGACTTTAATTGTTTTCAGCTCTAATAATCTGCTCTAATAATCTAATAACCTACATGCTGGGAAAACGCATGACCCCACGGGAGCATCTCTAGACTCGAATAAAAGGGGCCTCGGCACTTTGCGGGACCCAAAACTTAGATGGGCCTTCCCTTGTATTTTTGTCCCCAAGTGTTATTTTTTCCTGAAACTATTAGGGATTGATGTGCATTTAAATGTAATTTCAGCCAGTCTTGGTAACGGTCATTTATCTGAGAGTCTTCTTTAGAACCAGGGATGTATACAGCACCACTCACTACCACCCCCCACTCCTCCGAAAAGAAAAATCGGGCTCTTCATTAGATTAATGAGGCCTGGTAAAATAATTTGTTTGATTTCAGTCCTATGCTTTGTGAAACTGATCTCAGGTACATTTTATTGTGTCTATAAAGCTCTTTCCTTTACGATTCTGATTCTGGGTTTTAGCATAATGAATGATATTTGTATGAAAAGTTTCCAGAACTGGGAGAAATAAATTTGTTGTTTATAAGCCACCTGATCTATGGTAATTTGTTACATAAGCCTGAACAGACTAAGACACAAGTGTAAAGCAAAGTGAAATACCTATATACAAACATTCATATAGGTTCCGAACATCCACCCCAAGTTGTGCCTCAGTAGTATGTGGGTTATTTTGAGCTAAAGGCAATTGAGACCCTGTGAGCCCAAGAGGAACCTCTCTCCCTCACTAAACTGTTTATTGAGAGATGAATTTAAATTAGAAGCCTGGTCCATGATGAGGGTTATCACCAGAAATTACTTTTTGCCTGTCTATATGGTAAGACAAAATAGCAATTACTAAACATGTTCTCTCCCAGCAGTTACCTTCTGCAGCCCCAAAGTGCCTTCCTTGCCTCATACCTAGCTCAGAATGTCATATATATCTCAATTTCCCTTTCGGCCTCGAAAATTCTCAAGCATGTGGGGTCTCTGACTGTCTCCTACATGTGGTGTTCCCATGACATCCCCTGACAACCACGCCCACTCCACCTCGTCTATTTTATTGTTTTTATATTCTTATCTGGTAAAATGAAAGAGCTATGGATTTTATGTTGACCCATAAAGAGTTTCTTTGTTTGTTTTGAGCCAACTAAAAAGCTACTCAAGAACCATCAAATCTCTGAAAAGGGCATTCCCTGGTATTTTAAGCGAGAAATGATTTCACCATTTCCCTGGGTAAACTCATCAAGATTATAGATAGGTGCCTGACAGGGAGACTTAGGGCACCACGGGTGGGAGGGGGGGGGAATGAAACTGGGGAAACGGCAGGGGGTAGGGTTAGGGTTATCCAACGATGACTTCAGATAATATTACTTGATACCCCCCACTTTTCTACTATCCTTATTATGACCTTTTTTTAGGAAAGGGCATCTTTTATGTCCACATGGTAATATTGAATCAGTATAATTAACAGCCCTAGTAGTAAACTACCTCAAAATTGCTGTTTTGATTTTGTGCTAATAATTTTAAAAAATATTCCACAACCTATAATCCATAGAGCTTTACTACTACCAAATGTTCTACCTGGGGGAAAAATGTTAGATAATCAAATGTTTTTGGAAAGTTTAGTATCCTCACTCTCAGCAACCCCCTCACTGTCCTCGTCTCTAGGAGACACTGAATCACCTCCACCTAGATGTAATTGATGTAATTAACAGGGAATATTAGCACATTAAAGGCTCTGAGAACTGCCAAAGACTTATTCTTTTTGTTTTGTTTTAAACTGATTTGTGTTCAATTCAGCTCAGCATTCCTCCAACTTTCAAACCTACCTTGGCAACTTTTTCTATTTCTTTTCCAGAAGCATCTATTCATATTCCAAGATAATGTCCTTCCCTCAAGACCAACTTTGGGAAACTCTGTTTTTTGTTTTTTGTTTTTTAATTGTGTAACCACAGTTGTTCACACTACCCATAGAAAGTGCTTCAAGTCGGACTTGCCAATTAATTAGTCAGCAGTTATTCGTGGTGTTGAGGGGCATGGGAGTCAAATGCACTGAGGTCTGCGACTGTCCGCCACTTGCTAGCTCTGTGACTTTGGATGGAGGTGAATACTTTGACTTTCATAAGTAGCAGCTTCCCTAATGCTAGTGCTACTGTTGCAGTGTTGTACTGAAGATCCAGAAAGAGCACCCACGCAGGGTATTAAGTATCCAGTACATAGCTTAGCACAGAGAACTGCTACATTTTACAAATAAACAGTTAAAAATTAACAAAAAATCTAATTAAAAATTTTCGTTCCTATCCAAGTTTTTATAAATTCTGAGGAAACGATCTATTTTACTCGTCTTGGGTTTGCTGGCTACCTACGATTTCCATGACTACCGAAAAACAATTTTACGTGAGTCTAATTGCAAAGCAGATCAATTTTTAGAGCAAATGTCCTTGAAAATGTCTCTTTAATTTCCATTTAATTTGAACAGATGCGTTTACAGTCCTTATTCATGCAAAACTTTCATTGACATCACTTAATTCCAAACTACATTAGGTAATGTAAATGATAAAAGCAGGATCACTGTACAGGCATGAGAATCCTGTGCTTGTGATGTGCTTCCATGTCTTAAAAAGCTGGGAGAGGAGGAATCAGTGGAAGAACAAAAATATAATCAAAACGTTGAAAGGCAAGACCTTAAATGAAAGCATAATTGAAAAAAAGTGGGACTTTCGGCCTTGTGATGGATAGTCTGAGACAGGATTTATAGAAAAGAGTAATAGATTCCATCTTGCCTTGAGCATACCTCTAGGTAACTATATTCATTCATTGTGCAACTGGTGAATGCTTGGTTTGAGCCAAGTTCGGTTCTAGGGAGGCTTGTAAATAAAATAATGAACAAGACCACCAGAATCTACTCTACATTCCTAGAGCTTATGTTTTCTAGTGTGGAAAGGAGGAGGAAGGAGGGTCCAGAACTAAACCAAAACCAGGAGCATATATGCAAGGAAGAAAATTTTAAACAAGTTAAAACTTTTGATGAATATAAAACTGATTAATATGCTAGAGACAGAGTTTTGGGGTGGTCACAGAAGGTCCCTGTAAAGGAGTGATTTTCTGTGATTATATCTCTCCTTGTAGTTTATGCTTTTCATTATAGTAGTGGGGCTACTATATTATCTGTGTATTCCTAATATAACATAATTCTGGTACATTGTGATGATGAATGGTGAATACAGAATTTAATATGAGAAAATAATTTAAACTTCAGCATAAGGGACTTAGTTGACTCATTACTAAACATATCTCAACACTGATGTATTAAATCCCTAAATGGTATCGTAACTTAAAGTTCCAGATTTCCTCTGTGTCTTAGTCTGCTTTGGCTGCCATAATAAAATATCACAGATTAGGTGACTTATTCACCTGAAATTTATTAGTTCTGAAGACTAGAACCTCAAGATCAGGGTACCAGCGTGGCCATGTCCTGGTGAGAGCTCTCTTCCTGGCTTGGCTTTTCACTGTGTGTTCACATGGCATACATGATGGAGAGAGTGAAGGAGAAGGAGATAGAGCAGACGTTGGCAAGCGGACATCCCTTTTTCTTCTTCTTCTTCTTATAAGGCCACTAAAAGCATCATGAGGGCCTCACCCTCATGACCCTAATCTAACCCTAATGACTTCCCAAAGACATCACCTCTCAATACATACACATTGGGGAGTAGGGATTCAACATGTGAATTGGGTGGACACAAACATTCAGTTCATGACAGTTTGTTTTTAGCAGGTTTAAAAACATGATATGTTTACTAATTCCTTTAATAATTATCACTCATCTAGGGGATGGGAATACAGCCATTGATATAATCCCTATTCTCCCAAAACCTTAGGTTGAATTGTGGAAGCCATTTTGCATAAATTAGAATGGCAGATTTGTTCACTCTGTGATGGATATTTAAAAAAAAGTTCTTATATTTAGCCTCGAAGATGGACCTTACTGATCTCAGCCTCCTGGTATCCACACCTTTCTGTTTCACATTGTATTGGTCTTTGGGGTCAATAGCGAATAGCGGAATTGGAGGTTTGCCACTTCCAAGGTTCAGTTGTAAAGGACTGAGGCCTCTATCTTGGGCTCTGTCCCTTTTGGACTGTGTGCACTGAGAAGCCATGCCATCAGTAGCCCTATGGAGTATATGGTAAAAAACAGAGCAGTGTAACCCATGGTCCCAAGGAAATGAGATAGTCAACTACCACATGAGTGAGCTTAGAGACAGATTTCCCAACTCTAGGTGACTGCAGCCCTAGCTCACAGCTTGACTTGAAACCTCAAGAGAGTCCCTGAACTAGAAACACCCAACTAAGTTGCTCCTAGATTCTGGATTGACAGAAACTGTGAGATAATAAATGTGGGATGATTTAAGCTGCTCCAACATCTTGTTCACTGCAGATAGTTTGAGAAACAATGATCTAGACTGTTCTTGATCAGTTGTAGGAGATTGAAGGCTTAATTAAGAATTGACAAACTCTTATTAAGTATGACTCTATGTGGTAGAAAATAAGAAGAGTAGTTAAGGCATTAATAACAAAATAGATGAGCTATTGATGCCTCTTTCTGCTGTGAGATTAAATTATCCTGAATCTAAGCACTGATATCTTCCATTACATCATGAATGATTCAAATAACAAGCTATTTATAATGAATGTCATGGCCTTTTTCTCTATTTTAACTGATACTGCTTATTATTTTAAGAATTCGGAGTATATTTCAGTATAAGTGGGTATGAGAATGTGTGTGTGTGTGTGTGTGTGTGTGTGTGTGTGTGTGTGTGTACGTGTATAGGAAAGAATATCTCTGTTTTAACTCTAAATGCAAAGATAATTTTAGGTCTCATCCATGCATATGCCTGAAGCCATGGGATTCTCTCTTCCTTTACTGACTCAAATAATGTCAGGTGTGTCAGATATAAAGCTTTCCTAACAAAGAAAAGGCTTACTCATTAATAATATATTTTCTGAGAGGACATGTTGATCCCAAATATATTTGACAAACCAATGAGCATTGATATTATCATTATTTTTAAGATTTTACTTATTTATTTTTTAGGGAGAGGGGAAGGGAGGAAGAAAGAGAGGGAGAGAAACATTAATGAGCAAGAGAAATATTGATTGGTTGTCTCTCGCATGCTCCCAACATGCCCTGACCACAGATCCAACTGGCTACCTTCCAGTTTGTGGGATGATGCCCAATCCACTGGGCCACACCAGTCAAGGCTGAGCATTGATATTATTTGACACACTAGAAACAGAGAGTAATTTTAATTTAGAATATAAAAGTGAACATAGAATGAAAACCTGAGTTTTATTTAGGATGTGTCATACAGATACAAAGATTTGTAGCTTTCTTTGATGTGCTTACATGAAATACCTGTAGTCAAATGGTTATTTTTAAACTTGAGAAGAAATTCAGGACAAAAGGAACATTTTAAATATGAAAGGGAACTCAGGAAGATCACAAGGAAGTGAAATCACTATTATAAATTTCAAAGACATACTGTTCTTCAAATACCAAGAAACTGGCTTAAGTACCATTGGTGACCCTCGTTCAGGTAAGACTCTCTGGCATTTAAGGAAGTGACTGACATGAGGCCGTTTTTTGCCCCCTTTTCAGAAACCACCTCATTTTGGACCGCTACTCTGTTTTACTTTTTTGAGACTAATTTATCTGTTGGGCATTCTCATCAAACACCATTTTCTCTCTCCTTCAACTACTATGCTAGACATTTTTTTAGCTTCATGTATTTATTATTTTCTATTTCATTTTTTATTACATTTATTGGGGTAACATTGATTAATAGATATATAGGTTTCAAGTGAAGATTTATATGATGCATGATCTGTATATTGTATTGTGTGCCCACCACCCAAATTCAAATCCTCTTTAGTCACCATATATTTGGACACTTTCCTCTGGTGACTTTTTGAACTCAGTAAGGAGATATTAACTGCAAGAAAAATTGGCTGCTTTTGTCAGGCATCAAGTCAGCTGACCACCGGTGACCAGGGAGAGGAGTCTTATGTGCCAGTCCCCTGACTGAGCAGGATAAGTATTGGTGACCAGGAACTGACTCTCACCTGGTTGGAAAGACAGAAATTGTTTTAATCATGGTCAGGAAGTCAAGGTGATTGTTTCTAGGTGTTAAGTACAGTTCTAAAAATCATCCAGAAGGTCACAGGGACAATAAAGACTGACTCAGAAGAGAGATCTATTGTCAAATGTTAGAGAAAAGCTCTAAGGGACAGGCAAGGTGACTTTTATGGAGTACCAACTCTACATCAGCACATTTCTGCTTCAAAGCAATTTTGAAAAAATAGGTTCCATTTCCATTATACAGCTGTAGAAACTGAGACTCATAAAGATGAAATCGTTTGGCCTGTATTAGAGCCAACATTCAAATCCATGACTATATGATGCCAAATCCTCTTTCTATTAAGCTCTTTTTTCTTTCCTATGAGTGAATTCAACATAGCCATTGATTTATAAATAAGAAAATCAAGGAATTTCCTTCATAAGAAATTTCAAGGGCATCTAGTACAAGTCCTTTATTTAATAAATTTTTTAAAAGTTCACATTGGTAGTAACTATGATTCTGGATTATGTACTTCAGATACTTTGCTCTTGATTCGATAAATATCACACCCTTAGAAATCATAAGGAATGTTTTTCTGTATCAAAAAATAGAAATAAATCTACAAATATGATAAATATATTTAGCTCAATGAAGCTTTTAATTTTATTTTTCGATACTTTTAAGAGTAAACTTTTATCTTGAAGCCATTTGTACTCGGGTAATCAGCCCTTCTCAGTTGTCTGGTAAATTTTTGTTTGTTTTCTGAACAGTCATTGCCTACAACACTACTTAGTTAATATCAAAATTTGTTTTTGTTTGTAGAGCAAGGCATTTCCAAGGCATGCTATCACTTCACTGGCTCATTCTCCCTACAACAAACATTGAATAGTTTTAATAAGCCAGTGACTATGAGAACGATGCTAATGAAGGTTCTAAGGAGTTTATCCAATGAGGGACAATAATAAACACTGAGACAGAATTTAGAGCTATGGAAATATGCCATCTTACAGAGCCTATGAGAAGAAGTTCCCCTATTGCTACTTTGGGGCTCAGGACTGGGGAAAACAAACTGTTTCCAGGAAGACCCCCTCCTCCTGAGGGGCTACTGTGGGAAGCCAGCTGGAAACTATTATTCTTCCCAAAGACTAATACACTTAAAAAGTTAACTTTATTGTTAGTGATTTAGATCATTCCAAACCAAGTTATGTCCCAAGAGAATAAAATTTTCTTTCTAAAATGGACTTTTAGAACCCTTTTTTAACCTTTGGTACTAATGTGTCTTTCACTTTAAAGGACAGAGCAGCAACCACACCTATATCTCCTAATGAAGTCTAAAAACTACAAGAATAGAGAGTGGTGAACTCTGCTGATGTTTTACTGTTTATTTTAAAGTGACCAATAACATGCTTTCACATCTAAAAGAAAGGCAAGATCCTCTTTCTAAAGGAAGGTAAATGATTTATGTTTTGTTTTTTGAAAATATCTGTGGTTCTTACAAAACTAAATTCAATTTAAACTACTAATTTGTTTATCTCTTTAATGGATTAAAAATTATGACTGTGATAACTGCATGTTGCAACCTACCATTCCAAGTACTACATGAAAAATTTAATTATCTTTTATTTCATATCTGTAATCAGACCTACTAAAAGAACATGTAATTAATAATTAAAAATGGGTGCATACCATTTTTATGATAAAAATTAATAAATAGATAAATAATATTTATAAAAAGAAAAATATATAGGTATATATTATACATCCTCAATATATTGCTCCAAGTATTGGAAATTGGTTCCTGGAGGGATAGGTATCAGATATTACAATGATTTGTGGTCCTCCAAAAGATTACAGGACATAAACAGGTATATATTATATCTGTGGTATTAAAATTTCCTGAGAGGAGGGAATAAAATATATCCAGGAACTCTCCTTAGGGGTAATAATGAAAAATGTTGAAAAACACTGATATATATGTACACAAATCTGTATATGTGTATATATACATGCACCTTTATGTACACTATTTTTTGTTTTGAATAAGAACAGGACATGTGATACTCCATTCTGTCTCTTGCATTTTTCATTTAACATGCTGTATCCCACGTCAGTTAGGGTAGACACAAGCAAATGCTTGCAGGGGTCAGGTGGGTAACATAAACAAGGAAAATGGTGATTGGGGAAGAGTGTAGACCATGGCAAAATTGAGAGCCCATGCTGCTTCACAGGAGGTAGCAGTACTCAGCTTCAGTTGATGGTCGCCATGTGGGAGTTTGGACCCAGTGTCACCATATTCTCTAATTTCACAAGCAATGCTGGAAATCTGTTTTTAAATGTTGAGTATGAATTCCTCATAAGGGTCAATGTTATGTGGATGTTACAGAACATGGCTGCACTAATAAAACTTGCAGTCCTCCTTTTGGACTTCTGGTAGAATTCCAACCCAGGTTTTCTCAAAAAAGAGTCAGAGACTAACTACAACAACATTCCGTGTAACAGGATTTCCACGTGATGTACTTGCTCCAGGCCTACTGAATCAGAAGCTCAATGGATCCGCCGAGGAACCTGAATTTTTGACAGGGGGTTTCTTATGTAATCTCAAGTTTGCAAACCAAAGACAGCCTTTTTAATAGCTGTATTACCATAATTAAATTCCAAAGTATAAAACCATCATATTTCATTAAAACTGTTCCCTTATTGGTGGGTATTGTAGTTGTTTTCAAATTTTTCCCTCTATAAATAGTACTTTAATAAATGTTCTTATGTACATTACTTTCATTTTTATAGGACAGATTCCCCAAATCAGAATTATTGGGTCTAATTTTAGATATTGTACAGTGTAGGGTCTATTAGATATTGTAAACTTACTTTAAAAGGCTGGAGAAAGTCCCAATCTAACTAACCAGCAGTATAAGAGTATATAAGTGCCCTTATCACAACACTGACAATCCTGGGTATTAAAAATGTTTTGCCAACTTGATAGGATAAAGATGTTCTTTATTTTTTAAATGTATGATTGTCTTGATTTCAGGTGCACTTAAGATTTTTCTTTCTCATATGTTTGCATTTCCTCTGCTTGGGGAGTTTATAGATGTTGCCCAGCAGACTATGGCAGGGTTAAGAGTAGAAGCCAACACTACACAGCGTCAGTTTCCTTGTTACCCTTACCTTTGTCCCAAGCTCTGTCTTCCTCTCAAAAGCTCCGCCTTCCTGCTACATCCCTGCTTCTCTTCCTTTAGGGAACCCATTCAAACGATTAATTATTTTTTACCATTCTGGCAGGACTCTAAGTTTTCCTTCGGAAATATACTCACCTGTTCATTTCCTTTGCCCATTGGCTATTTAATAGTCTACCTTTTCCTTATCTATTTGATGTAGCTCAGTGCCAACTAGGCCATTAACAATTTGCTTTATATAATATTTTTTTTAAAAAACAGTGTATAACAGTTACTATTTTGCTTAATAGTTAATCCAATTTGAACAAATTTTATTAAATTTTCATCATATTAACCATTTAAAACAAGCAATATAATTTTTAGTTTTTTCCTTTTGTGCTGCTTTTAGAAATATGCTTTATTTAACGGCATGCATTTTCAATATAATGCTATAATAAATTAACTGCAGAAAAGCCACTAATGAACATTATCTTACTTTATTAAATAACAGCAAAGGAACTATAAAGATTTAAATAGCTTTACATGCAAGTTAAAAATTTTCCAAACTCAGAAATGGACTTTTTCGGGGGGGGTGGGGGCAGGGCAGGAGGCTTTCTCTCAAAGAGCTCTTATTTCAAAACCCAAATGGGATTTCAAAATACAACTAAATAAATGTCAAAGTCTCTTGGCCTCTGCTCTGCCATTCTATGCCTGAAATCCTGCCAAAATGAAATTTTCCATTCAAGGACTGGCATTTACTAAGCTGATCTTTTAAAGACTCACTTTCAATAGTAGTGGAAACTTTGTGCAACTTTTGACGTCCCTCTCTATGGATAGAACAGCCTCCTCTGTAGACATTTTTCACAATGGCAACATTTTCTAAAAAACTAATTTTCTGCCCATCCAATGTCTTCAGCCACTAGGTCTATTGGTTTTTCTCAGTGCCAAGCATGGAAGATAAACAGCAACCGAACTCGAAGCCAGTGTCTAAGTATCCCACTACAAAAAGGAGAGAGAGAACAGACAGAAGAGAGAGTGGGGGGAGAGAGGGAGACTTGGTCCAAGAGTTTCCTTGCTAGACGAGTACATTTATCTCAAAATTTAATGCTATTTGAACAAAGCTAAGCTGGAGAGAATGGTTGTCTGCTTACTCATATAACATCATTTTCTGTTACTGTTTAGATCAAATGGTTACATGCTGAGTTCATTTAAACTTAAAGGATCCAAAGGGAATTACGGAGTCCTGAAATAGGTAGTAAAATCGGAGGAGTAGTGCGCCTGTGCTGTTTGGCCAGTCCACCTTTGGTGGGGAGGAGTGCTCTGAGGAGGGTACTCTCATGTGAGTGTGAATTTGGGAAATGGAAACTAAAACTGTCAGCCAGTGAACCTGCACTATTCCGAAAAGAAACTTTGAAAAGTTAGCAGGAACCTGTGGGATGAATCAAAGGTAGAAATGAAAATTACAGAACGTGAAGTGAGAAAAATAGAAATTCATCTACAATGGAACTGTTTGCATTTTCAAAAGCAATAAACTTGAAGCATGAAGCAAAAGTTACTAGTTTGTACTTAAGGCTTTCTCCCCACTCTTCTTAATTCTCTTCCTTTCCTCTCTTGCAGCTGTTCTCGTATGCAAGTGCACCCTGGAAATATCCCTCTGTGAGCCTTTCTTTAATTTTGACTCCCTCCACCCCCCTGCCGCTCCCAGACCTAAGGCTCCTTTTTCTCTTCTCCTAGTATTCTGGGAGAGGGCATAGAGAAAGTTGCAAGGCAGAAAAAAGTTTTGTGGTTTGGGAAACTTGGGCCTTTGTTGTGTCATTTCCCCTGCCCCGCCACGCCCCCAAACACGTGACCAAGAGAGGCCGGAATTTTGTGAATGGAGCTGGAAGGTGGCTGCAGGGGCGGAAGAGGGTCCGCCCATTTCCCTAAAGCGGCCAATCTCCTAGCGGAGCGCTGCAGGGTCAGCAATAAACAACAATGGTCTGGGAACGTACGGTATGTTATTGGCTGCGGCGAGAAACTCACGGGGTGGGGAAGGGGGGCGGAGTCGGGGGGGTGGGCTAAGCTGAAGCTCCTCCTCTTCCCGGTTACCCTGGATACCTACCAGGCTCCAGCCCCCGAAAAGGTCTTTGGAAACTGTTGCTCAGATTACAGAGGCTGAGTTATCCCCGGAGAGCTGAGCGGCGGGACACCCTTGCTATGGGCACTCCATCTGATTGTACCCTCAGGAAGTACGCGAAAGCCTCACTACCTCAGCCTCAAGGCCCGGGCGTAGCCCTCCCTGGCTGAGGTTAAAGTACAGATCCCGTTGAAAATGCTCTTAGGTGCGCGTTAGCACCGGCTACTCTGATTTACTAGCTTTAGAGAATGCACGGTGTATGTTCTTGCTCTTCGTGACTATTGGGTGTTTCTCCAGTAATTTTTCCAAAATTTATTTAAACTTTCTTTTTTAACATATATCTTTCTCCTTCGTGTTCCTGTGGAGTCTCGCTCGCTCACACTCCATTTTAATGTGTCTCCATACCCTTCCATTTAATGAAGGAAAGTTTCAAATAGAAATTGAGAACTGAAGCATGTTTCCCAATCGGCTGAACAGCTGCCGGAAACACCTTTTGGTCTGTAGCTCTGGTCGCCACCAGTATCACAAGTGAGTTTCAGCACTAC